>CAAALY010000242.1:0-11133 GCA_900617795.1 Protopolystoma xenopodis
TCTTGGTCTTTATACCTTCTCACAGGAAGGTTTATTGTCCTACATGCAGGGCTAAACATGCTGATTTTGTTATGGTGGGGCAAAATTTCATTTCATGTAAGAATGTGTTATGAAAGATACATAGACCAATTGATTGCAAACGAGTTTTAGTCATAGTTCAGCAATAATTATTTAGTACTCATTTTTCGAAGCCACGAGTAATCTGAGTGCGTTTAGGAGGATGGAAATGATACGAAAGTCTTAAAATTTCATTAAAATGCACAAGTCCTTCGCATCCTGCCTAGCTGAAATTGTTTTGCCTCATATCTCCGTGGAAAACCTTAAGTATTGTATAACATTCAGGACATATAAGAAAAGTTGTAAATACAAACAGTTTCAATAAGGTAAAAACTTATCTTGCCTACTTTTCGAGTTGTGACGTGGTTAAGGGTTAGGTATCTGGTGAGCACCGACAGCTACAACAATATTTTCAGTATGTAGACTGCATCCTTTATCAAAACGTCTATTGGACAGGCGATTGAAGAATCGCAATTATCAGACCGTGTCACTTTCTGAGATAGAGTCCAGGAGCGGTTGTAAGGATGCGACTGTGCTAAATATCTGACAATAGCATAAGCCTTTTCTCTAACTGTTCTGATGACTTAAATAGACTTTAATCAGTTATTGCCAGGTTAATTCTGTAACGCTACTCCGAAATTTTCTTTTTCAGAACTTCCTTTTTATGTACAAATCTGCGGAATAAGTAATGTTTCGGCAACCAACATTTTATTTGTAAACTGTTGTTATAATCATTTTTTAAGATATTTTTCGGAGAATGGGCTCCAAGGATCAAAATATATTTTTACTTTTTCTCCTGTGCTCAAATATAAACTGTTTTTTGAGGAAGACATTTTCCACAAGGCTTGTTTGATCGCCTCCATCAAAATCGTAACATTTCTTGAAGGTATATTATGACTCGTCCTAATCTTTTGTCCCTACTTCGACTAGTCTAATTAAAGGACACTTTCACGCGCATTTATCATGGCTTATTCACCACGAATTGAACGCACATGATTTTGCACTGGATCTACCTGAATGGTCACATCAAGCCAGGAGCCAATCAGAATTTTTCACATACAAAGACGATGTTTGACAAGAACAACTGCTTCCTTATGCACTGATCTTACCTCCGATCCGTATGCTTATTCATTACACACCGAATTTACGCGAAACCTTTACACTCTCCCCAGTTGATTGTAATTCATTATCTCTTATGCAAACTATTTTAGGATTCGATCTCCTTCCTCCGATCAAGCTTGGTACTAATATAGCGTAGCACGCAGGGTAATTTATTTAAAAGTCAGAGGATAAAATAATGACATACACGACATCATTTTTTGTTTATAAATAAGTTTTCAAGACTTCCAGTAGGTAATATATATAGGATGTATTCACCTTATTTCGTTTAAGGTGATGAAGGACTGCGAATTGAGTTTTTACACAATTATATGAATAGACCTTACGTTTCTATTGAATTTCACATAGCCTTGCTTGACAAAAGGTAATATCACCCAGGGTCGATTGCTGTTTAGACATCAACTATGTCTCATCAGCGCCCCTAGCAGGACTCGAATCCTGGTAGTACAGCATATTATCTTGAAACGAAAATTCCATTATCACCACAGAATTTTACCTAGAAGAAAGCATGGCTTTTCTTGAAATTCATAAATGCATAGTGATGCAAGGGCACTCGTGGCAATGCAAATTACTGGTTAATGTGTCGAGAGTATATGTTGTACATTCAAGGTTTGAGTCCAGCTCAGTTTACCGATGGGACGTAGTCGAGGTCGAAATTGCAGTACACTCCATCCTGGATGAGCAAACCTTTTTGGAAGCAAGGCTATGTGAAACTCCATAGAAAATAAGGCCTATTCATAATTATGTAGGAAAATTAAACTACCAGTACTTCGTCAGCTTAAAATAAATTAGCTTAGAAATATGCAGAATCAATCTGATACTCAATACTGCGACTTCATCAAATTGAACATTACATAATTAATGAGTAAAATTACAATTCCGTATTAAGCTTAGCTTATAGTGAAGTTAAGGCAGTGACGATGGTTCGACCAGGTTTTCACAATTTGATAGGAGCGTCAGGGAGATCTTGTGAAACGTACCTAGTCCTGTGTCCTCTGCTTTAATATTCATGAATTTCGGCACCGGAACATTGACTTGATGCATTCCCAAACGCTTCGTCGACATCGTAGTCGGCATCGTCAGTGAAAGGCGCCGTCGTTAGCACAGAATTACAACTTATCAAAATGACAAGTTAAGGCCATCCCATGAACCAATTATCGGTTTAACATTTGTGGCCTTACTCCTCAAACCGTTTGTTTATCTACCTTCTAGTGCTGCATCTCTTTCTCACAACCCCACTTTATATGGCCATTCTACCGCCTGACTGCTCAAGAGCCTTCAATTCCCGTACATGATTACGCATTATTTGAGGATTTAGAGGAGATGCTGTCCATGCCCATGCTAACGACCATGCCAGTGCCTGGAAATTTCCCTCTTCCCAAGTTTTCAAACACATGACTCAATCGTATCAGTTTAGGCACTGTGCCAGGCTTAAGTTGGTGCAAAAATGCACTGCTTCCTTTTTTCACCGAAATTGCAAAAAGCACACATCTTTTGCCCTTCAAATTAAAACTCCCATCTAATCCTGGGGTACAAGGATGTTCATGTATGTGTTGGCTTCTATCCCTCGTAGTCAAGCCCGTCACCAGCCGTTTCCAACTAAGGTACACATGCGATAAATGTACAGATACAGGTATTCTCCTCATATGAGTCCAGTCTTTCACAAGCATTCCAGTCAATTTTGTGGTCCATAAGGCCAATGTGTTCAGCCATTTCCGCTCTTTCTGTATCCATTTTTCTGCATATTCGCTGATGTTCTCTGATCCTTATGCTGATTGTCCTTCCCATCTCTCAGATGTATTCTTGTTCATAGTCCTTGCAGTATATGCTGTACACTCCGAAGCACTACATTTTGTCGACATCTTCACGGTAAGTAGGCAAGCTGATGAAAAGGGTTTCCCTTTCATTCGCACTTGTACGAATATTACACTTCCTTAGTCTTGGCTGCAGCTGCTGAACCAATTCGTAGGAGGGTAGACATATCCATCGTTTTTCCTCGGTTCCTCTTGCTTTCCTTCCATAATCTGTCCTTCGATCTGTTCATCACTATCCGTGTTTCGTTATTTTGCTTCTTCTGTCCATTTTCAAGAAACATGTCTAGTTGACTTTCCCAGTTCCTCTTCCCAGAACTCAGAATCAGTAATTCTTATGCTTGTTATGACCATTGTCCACAGTATTCCAATCTACATTCCATTAGTGTGGTTCGACTAGAAGTTAAGAGTTGTTCCAACCGGTGATTTCTTTCGAAAATGTCGTTTGATGAGAGTTTCTCTAGAGCGAATGTCCCCCACCTCCAAGAAAAGTGTGTCCGTTCTCTTCAACATCAATGGTAGTTTTGATTTTCCATCTATTTCGCTTAAGATTATCAGAAAATCGTCGTTTTTTTCTCTTCCATGCGACCAAATTGCGAAGTAGCCCCCCAAATATCACATAATTACTGTGCGGTGCTGGGGTGACTTTGTAGGTGATAATTTTAATAGTGCTTATTCACATTATTTCGGTCGAGACACTTTTGATCCATTTTATTAAGGGTGAATACATCTTATAGAAATTATTTATGGTAGTCTCGAAACTCTACTTATATACAATAAATATGTAATGTAGTAGATTGTTATAGCAAAAAATAAGTCTGCTTCATCTACAATCCAACCAAAGAATCTGATATAGGAAAAGGCATGGCCTTACTTTAAATTCACATTAGCACTCGTAGCAATGTGGCCAAGTGGTTAAGGGGTCAAGCTTACATGCTGCACTGTCACGGTTCGACTCCCGCTAGGGGTGTTGATAAGGCTTATACGAGGTCGAAACTGCCGTTCACCCTGGATGAGAACAACTTGTGGGAAGGGAAGGCTCTGTGAAATTCAATGGAAACGTCAACCCTACTTATATCAATGTGGAAAAATTCTACTACCAGTCCTTCATCATCTTAAACGAAATAGGGTGAATAAATCTTATATAGACTTCCATTTACATAAATAAATCTCTTGTGTAGAAGCTTATCGTTCGGCAGTTAACTGTCAGTAAATGGAAAAAGGACATTGATAAATAAGGTTGGACAACTTAATAGGAGGAAAAGCATTGTCTTAAGAAAATGTGACTATTAGGAATGAGCCAATTAAGTGATGTAAATTTGAAATTTCACATTATAATACGGTAATCAGATCGAGATAGAAGACTGCTTAGAATAAATAAGCCATAGGCAAAAATTTATCTAAAAAGCATTGCCATGAAAAGTTTCGGGGATCAGAAGGCGAAAGACTTGGCTACTAGAGAGAATGACCATTTCCTCATAAGGAAATTTTTTATCTATCATTGGAAGATAAATGATGTCGAAGGTAAAATGTGTAAAAATATTTTAAATAATTATAATGAGATTGCAAACTGGAGTAGGATGACTGTATACCAAACAATATTTAGAGAAAAATCTTCCTAATTGATCGGATAAGATAACAATAAGTCATATCACTCTTAAAGATTGTATTTGGAGGCGCAATTAGATTAGGATAGGCTGAAATTTTATATCTTATTAATAAAATTGAATCGTAGATAATAAGAGAAACTGGGATTTAATGAATCTCCTAAGATAACATTTTTGGGGGGAATTTCATTTTATATGAAAGTGTATGAAGAAGAGATTCGCAGACCGATCTCACCAGAAGAGGACGGATCAATCCCGTTGTATTGCAGCTGTTTGGCTTTTATACAATGTTCAGGTTGACGCAATCTGTGAGACTTCCTTCCTCGTTTCGGGTGAAAACAGGCTGAGCTTTCGTCCATTATATGAAAGACACCATCAGAACTGGGTCTCATAACCGTAAAAGTCTCACGTTAACACTAGGGCACTAAGACTATCCAGGTCTATATTACCTCTTATATAGACTCCTGCTACTTCTGCTCGAGTGTGTGCGTGTGTATTTGTGTGTGTTAGAGTCTATACCCATTAACAGTCATAAATTAGAGTTATCAAAAGGCTAATGCCAGGCTCTGATCATCAAGGCCAAATGACCCAAGATAAAGCCTTGACTGAGACTACGTAAGTCCGTAAGCAAGTATGGTTGAGATATTTATATATGAGTTTGTAAGGATGTAATATGACATGGCAAAATGCCTGGCCTTCCTTGAAATTCACATTTGCCCTGTGACCCAAGAGCACTCATGGCAATGTAGTCGCGTGGTCAGTGTGTCAAGCTCCCATTCTGCACTGTCACTGTTCGACTCCCACTGGGGGTGTTTATAAGGCCAATGCGAGGTCGAAAGTGCAGTCCACCCTGAATGAGAACAACTTTTGGGTAAAAAAGGCAATGCGAAATTCGATGAAAACGTCAGCTCTACTCATATCATTGTGGGAAAATTCTACTACCAGTCCTTCATCACCTTAAGCGAAATAGGATGAATACATCTCATATTATTGATTTACTGGTAATCTCGAAACTCTACTCAAACTCGAAAACTAGTGTCTATTCACATTATTTCGGTCAACATACTTTTGATCAATTTTATTAAGGGTAAAAACATCTCATATAAATTATTTATGGTAGTCTGGAGACTCTACTTATATACGAAAAATACGTAATGTAGTATATTTTTATAGCAAAAATACGTCTGCTTCATTTGCAATCCCATTAAAGAATGTGATATAAGAAAAGGCATGACCTTCCTTGAAATTCACATCGGCACTCGTATCAATGTGGCCGAGTGTGTGCGTGTGTGTATTTGTGTGTATTGACGTCTATACGCAATACCGGTCATAAATTAGAGTTATCAAAAGTCTAATGTCAGGCTCTGAGTATCAAGGCCTAATTACCCAAGAGAAAGCCTTGACTGAGACTGCGTAAGTCTGTAAGCGAGTATGGTTGAGATATTTAGATATGAGCTTGTAAGTATGTAAGTCAAATTACGAAACCACTTGTCCTAATCTCTAGGTCTAGAGTCATTAATGTTTAACCACTCAAGACTGAGGCTAAATAATCTGGTACGTCTGGTTTGGTTGATGAGCTTAATCCAATATGTTTGACAAGCGTAAGTGAAGCTGGAACCATCACCGAACAGATAAATTGAGTCGAATAGGTCGGCATTTATCACCAGCATAGCATCGACCACATGAGCAAATAATCTTGTAGCAGCAGGATCTTGATAATGGGTCGTATTTCTTTATAAAAGATGGCGTAACAGAAGAACGTGTGAGGGTTTCTTTGAACACTGTTTTTATCCCTCATTTTCTTACTAATTCGTCTATCTATTTTGAGAGAAGGCATGACTGCGAAATTTGGACATGGGCAAAGGTCTCAGTCTATATATCTTTGACTAAATAGTCTCCGTCTAAACATTTATTCCTCAATAGAGAAATATTATTTTTAATAAGACCCAAAGGATAATTATTTTCCAAGAATAAATTTGTCAGCCGTTCCAAATCTGTAGTCAAATGTTTGCTATCCGCTAGTCTCGTATGTCTAATAATCATTGACTTTAAAATCCAAACCTTTGTCTTGTAACTATGGTTGGAAAAAAAATTAAGCAAAGAGCTAACATATATTGGTTTCCACTAAGCATCTCTAGCTAATTTACCCTCTTCCCTAATGATGAGAATATCCAGAAAAGTTAAGGACTTATTCTCCTCCATTTCCATAGTGAACCTAATGTTCCTTATACGCTGGCTGACTGAAGGTAGGAAAATATTTCAACTTTCCTTTCCATGAGGCCAAATTACAAAATAGTCATCCATGATTCTAACCAACAGTTTGGGGTTTAGTATTACCTCTTGTAGAAAGTATTACTCCAGTCTTGCCATATTATTGTTCTCCAAGATGAAAGCCAGGCAAGATCCAATCGCTAATCCTTGTGTTTGTTCGTATAACTTACCATCGGAGGTAAAATATGGGGTATTCGTGTCTGGGTTAATAAGTATAATAATGGAAGCTACACTCAGCCTCATTCCTTGTGCTATCTCTGGATGCTCCTCCAGAGTTTGTATCAGAGCTCAAATAGCTCCTTTGACAGGAATGTTTGTGTGCATAGCCACAACATAAAAACTTGCTAGCCTATCCTCTTCTGAAAGTGTCTGCTGCTTAATTAATTTCACAAAATCATACGAATTTTTAACTAAATATAACCCAAAATTGGCAGAGTTCCTTAGTTGTATGCATAAAAAAACGTGAGCTTTTATGCATCACGCTTCCTATATTATTTACAATTAATCTTAGAGGGACACCTGTCTTCTTCATGCATTTTCATACGAAATGAATGTACCCCCAACAATAAAAGTGAATTGCAGATTTAAAGTTTATATATTATGAATCTATGTATTTTTTATTAATATTGTAACTAGTATTCTATTTTGCTATTATAAAGTAAAATATATGTAATAAGTGCTTAGATAAAAGTCTTTCTTAATATTAATTACCCAGGTAGTTATTGCAGATAATACATTATATATGACTCCAATTAAAATATGCAGGATTTCAAAAATATTTCAATGCTGCTATTATAAAATTACTAGGAAAAAAACAAGGTACTTCTATTTGTAAAGTTGCTTATATTAACGGTCGTATCGCGCTAACTTAAAGGTTTTTCACGATGGAGTGTCAGGGTATGTTTCTCTTCGTTTTAAAATTCTTACTTTATTATGAGGTTAAATTATATTTTTCTAGATTTGTCACAACAGGATAGAAGTAGATTAACTGTTATACGTCAAAACAAGATTAAAATCTTGAAATCCATAGAAGTTTGTTTTATACTTCTAAGTTTTTAGTCTCTAAATGCCGAGTTGCAAGATATAACGGATCAGATCGATAACGTTGGATTGCCAATTGATGGGTAATTTCTCAATAAGATATTTTGTAGGGAAGATCCAATAGCTCGGCGCATGAATATTGGTCGCAAAAAGTTTACCAATAATCCGAAAGCTGTATGCATTTAATTCTTAGCTGAATATCCTGTACAGGGATTGGAGTATCTGTTTGAAAACAATTTACTCGAAAAAACGCCTCAAACAGTGGCAAAATATTTTATTGATGAAAATGATCGCCTTTCGCGGCATGCCATTGGCACGTATATAGGCGAAGTGTGCGTTTTACTCTATATTTAATTAATTATTGTATTTGCGAATGTATATATCCTTCAATCTTTATGTGATTCAGGTGTAAGGATTTCAATATGCAGGTTTTGGATGAGTTCACCCGTCTTCACGATTTCAGAGGCGAGGAATTCCTACCTGCTTTGCGGTAATTGCGATAGATTTAATCATACCCTATAACGATATTTTGCCTTTGAAATCTATTTTCTTAGGTATTTTTCACAAATTATATATATTTATTTTGCCTTTTTTCCCTTTGCACAATTGTACTCATTTCTTTAGGCGGTTCATGCTCAGTTTTCAACTTCCCGGTGAGTCGCAAAAAATCGACCGTATTGTGACAAGTTTTGCTGATCACTATGTGAATCAAAATCCGTCCGTTTTCAATTCCGCTCGTACGTACTTATTTGACTTGGGGTTGCTAATCTACCAGTTCTAACTGACATGATCGTATATTGCATGCATTTTATGACATCCATATGATTATCCTTGTATAGGCTTTTTATCGTTGCCTTATCTATCTTATATTTTATTCTTTTTGACAGTTTTATCGAATCCAAAATCTTTTTAATTAATCGTCCTTATTTTTCGTTAAATTTATTCTGGCATGATGAGTGTTCTGCTGGACATTTAAATTGTTTAATGAAGAAAATGTAAAGATTTTTGATTTTGGATATGCTCTATCCCTTTCGAATTTATCAACTTGAGACTTCGGGGTGCGTTTATTTTCTTAACAATTCCCGGAGTTAGCTCCAAGGGCAGTTTCTGCTTTGTTTAGCAGTTGATTAATGATTATTGTAATGTGTTATAGATTCAAAGCTTAATTATGTAAACGATTTTTCTGTGTTTAAGATTAATTGTCTATTTTAATTTTTAATCTGATTTGTGCTTTTATATGCTTTAAAATTATCCCATCTTCTGAATCCTGGCTGCATTTAATCACTCAGGCCTATTTAATCTTGCTTTGCTTATTTGTAGTTTTAAAATTTAAACGATTAAATCCCCACTAGGGTAAGCAGTCTTTAATCAGTTATATTGCCACTTATTTATTCATTTATACGACGAATTTATTTCGATTCTTGTTTTTAAACCTCCAAAGCACAGTTTCTTATAGTTCTGATTGGATATCAGGTCACGATTGCACCAATATGTTTTTGATGAATAATTATGGACTTGCTTCGTCTGGTACTTTTCAATGTAGTATGTTGTTTGTCAACGCAAGCAAAATTTGTCGTATTACTATCTTTTATTTCTCACTGAGATCGCTCAATCAATCCTAGTGTCCATCGTTATAAATCATAATTAATTTAACTAATAGCGCAAATTATTTTTATTTTTTGAATACTAAATTTGGTATTTAATAGTAGATGTTTCCCTGAATTTTTACATGATTGATATGATAATGCTTTTTGTTGCTTAGAAACTCTCATTTATATTTTCTGCAAAGAGGGTTTGTCTCAATATTTCAATTCAAAATGCTTTAATTCACAGAAACACATTTGATTTCCCCTTACACTGAGTATTTTTTGCATAACTTAATATTTTGAACCTTTGAAAACAACTATCTGTACTAGTTATTCACATTCTTGTGCACCTTTTCGCTAAAATCGAGTTGTATATAAGCAGTTTTGCTATTTTCTTGGTCATTTTTACCATGCTGGAACTTTTCGAGGACTTGCAGAAAAAAATAACGAACCAATTTCTTGTTCGGTTCAGACTGAAGATGCATTGACCCTTTCCTGCTTGAGGATAACAGCTTCTCTACTGTCTGATGTGTGCTCTTTTGACTTTGAGAGCCTTACTTTATTTTTTAAATACCAAATTCTTCCTTATTTTGCAGCACTGCTATATTACGAGGCTGACATTGCTCAATGTACTGTCCATTCTTGATTCAATTAGGCTCCTTAAGTCTGCAAACGACTTATTCAACTCCTTTCCAAACATGCCCAGTCTCGTCAGATCCGTCTCATCTCACTAGCTGACTGAGTAAAGTTGGCCTTGTCCACTTTGTTCGTAAAATAATTAAGCAAGCATGCTTTTAAATGAATTCGTTAAAGTAACTAGTTTTGGCATAGGTAAAAAATTAGAAATACCCTTATCTCTGAGATGTTCTCTGTCGAATTTTCTAACATTTTCACCCAAGTTTTTGGCATTTAGTTGTCAACTATTTAGAAGTCATAAATATCTCTTCTGCATCCTTCTAAGTGAGGCTTCGTAATTTTTTTAATTTTTAAACGGTCTTAAAGAATGTGTCGGGCAATAGAATTAATACCCTCGGCTCATCTAAGTATATGCACTTTTTGTCATATATTCCATTTCGGACTAATTGGTATCTTATTCTAATTTCATCAGCATAGTTAACTACTCAAGATAATTATTCCAGTCATGGTCTAAATCATCATTTTTAGGAATATTTCTTTAGTTAATATCACTTTTATTTAAGAATGATTCTCTTTCTGATTCATTTTTATAAAATTGATTTATGGTTTTCTTTGAATTTTATTTTAAGCTTCCTCTTTTCGAATTAAATTACAATTAGATGAAGCATATGTTCTTGCATACGCAGCAATTCTTCTCAACACTACATTGCACAATGTGAATGCACGTTCAGCCCTTAAGTTGAACGGTGGAGGGGGAGGTGCTGGGGACGATTCAGGCTGTGGCTTTGCTGAGGAGTCGACTTTCGTTAAGACTATGTTAAACTTCGATGAATCAACTCACATTTCGGAAACCTTGGTTAGAGTAAGTTTTCCTTGCTCGATGTATTCTAATAGATTCAATCTATGATTGGTTTATTATAAGGTATGCGTAGTGGTTTGTTTAAAATTATTGCTCAGATTAGGCATATATAGACGAATTAAGGAGAAATTGGATTAAAAGTTAAC
>CAAALY010000243.1:0-11133 GCA_900617795.1 Protopolystoma xenopodis
AATGTTACAATTCTGTAGCATAACGATAAATTTGTTAGAATCAATAAAATTTTAGATAAATCTCTATCAGGTTGAATGATGTCAGTTAAAAAATAATTACTGAATAAGCTATCCTGCGTATACTATTCCTTTTATGATTTAGTAATATTTCATGATAAATTGTATGATGCACGTTAACTAAACAATTACACATTTTTTAGAGCTTTCGTTAATTCTCAATAAAACCTGATTTCACTATAGTTCCCATTATATGATGTAGGTTTAATAATTTAAGCGGCATATATTTTAATTTTTTACCTTTAGGAATTCAGTAACTATTACTTAACCTTACTGTCGAAAAGTATTATTATGCAAAATAAGAGGCAGTTTAACCGCTGCTTCATCCACTATGTGTCTTAGATGTAGCAGGGCATTAGAAATTTGCTACTTTACATAAGATGTCTGTCGGTAGAAAGGAAAATTTATCTATTTCTCTGATAAATGATTCATGAGCCAAACGTGTTTCTCAGATGCATATTGACAGATTTTCCTATATTTATAATCAATAATATATTATAAATCTAAACAAAAAAATATTTAAAACATTATATAATATCGATTTTTATATTAGCCAAATCGAATTAAGATTTATCAAAATCTAAACCCTAACCCTAACCCTAACGAGATCAAATTATGCTTAGATGTTAATAAGTAAGATTAATCTAGAATAATCTAACTTTTTCATATGATAACACTGTGAATAAATTATATTCTCAGCATTTTCATACACTACAAATGTAACATTATAACAAGATGCTACATTTTATCGAAAAACGTCCACACATGTATATAATTGCTTTGGAGCATTTACTAAATCCAATTTTTAAGTAAATAGAACAAAATATTTATAAATTTGGGCAAATACTCCTAATAAATCTTTACTAAATATTTAGTTTTATATGTATTTTTACTTATGTTTTATAACTCTATATATTCTTTTATTTACTTTTTCGATTTTAGAATTTAAAAGTATGTACCTATAATTTAATAATTATTAATGTTTTTATTATTTTGATTCAATCAAATTTATAGCGAAATTGTAACTGGGAAATGTCAAATTTGAGTCATGAGTTTTATATTCTGGTAACAATTTTCTTAACTTGAATTTACTTCAGATTCGTCTACAGGGAATCCTGTGCTGATATGCATTGTATATAATTAAATAAAATACTTTTTTTTCAATAATCGCAAATAGCTAGGGTGAAATTATTAAATGATTTATAAAATCTATGCATCATCAAATAAATAGGCAAAAATAAATTAAAAGTATATAAATCATGTAATTATTTTTTTTTCACTTAGTCAAATGTTTGGCTTGGTGTTGTGACTACACAGCAGGCAAATCTTTCATTACATAATTAGCTCTATATAATATAATAACATAATAATTTATTGATACTTAATAGTTGCTATTATTTAGATAAATCGATATCGGTTATATAGATTTATTTAAAAAATGATTAACATATCCACTTTTTTTACTTATTTTAGCATTTAAATTAAGTTATATGACTAAGATATGCCAGAATATAGCTTAAAACAAAGTTAAGAATACATACTTTTCAACAAAATTTAATTTTGGTTATATATAAATGGTGAAATTTTAAAGTACTTTACTATATTAAAGTATAATTATTCCAAATAACAAAATTTATTACATTAAATAAAGCGACGATAAACAAATTTGAACATAATACTATTTTTAATTAAATTTTTATGGTGTTAATATTACAAGCAAACATTTTAATAAAATCAAAAATATTAATTGTTATGTGAATTATCAACAAGGATAAATATATATCTAGCACAAATTTATCAGATTTGATTAATTTTTGATTAAAATATTTACCTTGAAAAATTTAAGGAGCTGTTGGTAAGTCATTTATATAATATATTTCAAAAATTTATTGTTTACAGAATTTCTTTTAAAAATAATGCGGAATTTCTTTTCAGAAATCAACACAATAGCCTGATCAGTTTTGATATATACACCGTAAAATTGAAATATTTTGCACGATAATAACTTAAATTTAAGTTAAAATAAAAATTTGAGTAAAAATGCTATTAAAATCATGAGTAAGTTATTTTTGCTTTAGGTAAGAATACGAGAGTTAAAATATGAACTTTAATTCTAGGGTTGAATAGACTAAAACTAACTTTGAAAGATGCATAATAAAAAACACATAAAATGTAATATTGCATACAATATTATTCAAATATTGAAATACTTTTAAATCAAATGCCACGTCAGAATTTCAAAATCATACTTTATTTTATATGAAGGTCAATTGTGAGATTTTATATGGGAAGAAATTGTCTAAGGAATTTTGAAAATATACTTATAGTTGCATATTATTCAACTCTCAATATAATGAGTGCTACATAAATAAGTGATGACAAATTAAAATTTTAAAATTATAAACCTAAAAAAATGCAAAATATATCTATTTAATTGAAAAAAGTAATCTATATGTAGCTATTTTATATTTGATTTTCTTTCAGCATTAGGCATAAAAAGATTATGATAAATTTCTAAACAAATTAATATTAAATATAGTATATAATTTCGATTTTTATATAATTTCTATCAAAGTTTCTCGGAGTCTCTTATATCTTACCTTTAAAAATAACTATAACGTATCTAACCATTTTTAGTATATCAAATGGAGCATGCAATATTTTAAATTACCGAGAGTTATAATGATGCTGAATTTGAACCAAAATTTATGAACATACATACGATTACTTTTAAGCATTTACTATGTACATTTTCATCAATATGAATAAAGATTTTAGCAAAGTTGTGGGTTATTTAAAAACATTTATGTTTCATCCTTTCACTTAAACTATTTTTCCTTATTACTTTTGTTTAGATCTTGTTTATATTGCACAATACTTTTATAATGCAAATTTTTTTTCCCTGATGTAAATATTTATAAAAGCTTTTATTGCCTAAGTATTTTCATAGGCTTTTTTTGATTAATCAAAAAAATTTAATTTAATTCTATAGAATAAAATATTGACTAATTATTTGATTTAAAATCTTTTAAAATTTAGCAAATATGGGTAATTTTTTTATTAAAATCTTGATAATTAAACTTTTAATAATAGATTACCTAATTCAAAACGTCTACAATACAACGAAATTCGCTTGATATTTTCTGCTGTGATCAACTAAAGATTCACCTTTTAATACGATTTTATATATAAATAAAGGTTTTCTTTATTTTACGAGATACATAGAAACTCAGTTACTCATCGTATCCAATATATAACTACAATTTATCTTCTAGCAAATTGTCATATGTCTAAATTATAGAAAAGTAAATTATAAATAAGCAAGGTAGAACAATAATAACATTTTCTATAATGCTTTGCTAACTTCTGTTTACATTGCATATGATATAAGATAACTAAATTTACTAATAGAAAACCTGTTTGTTTCGGTTACACAATGCTAGACGAAAATATTACCAGTCTAACCAAATAATTCAAACCAGAATCCTGATTTTAGAATCTATATCTGAGGTAACGACTGATATGGATATGCTTAAATTACATAATTGGGCCATGATCATAGAAAGAACTCGAAAAGAATGCTCAGATGGATACATAATAAAATAATTATGAAATTAGGAATTTCTATTAACCATAGAAACTTTACGCTTTTAACAAGAATGAAGTCCAGCTCATGTGATAGACATCAGATGATGGATGAAAGTAAAGATTTTTTTAAGCAAGGCTGAAGAGGATTTTTTAAAGATAGCAATAAGCTGAGCCTCGTTTTAAAGAAAAACGGCTGCAGCGCAGCGGAATTCTAGTAAAATCGATCTTTCAGCCCCTTCATTTTTCACTTTCATACGAAATATATGGTTCTTCATAAATGTATACAACTCATGCAAATAGAAAATGGTATTAATTTACAACTATTAGACAAAACAACTCTTTTTATCTAAAAATAGTAAATATATCTGTCCATAATTATTGATGTTGTATTAGGTTAACTTCTAACTTAGCAAAATAGGATATTTATAACTTTAGCAAATTATATTTTACGTTTTATATAGGATGCAAATATTCTCAATTCTTAAAAATGATTAAAAATAGAGTTCATTTTTTCGTAAATTTGGAGGTATTAAAAACTACCAGTATTCCAGATTAGTTTTTTTACGCCTGTAAAAATCCTTTTAAATAATTAAATGTATTTTTATTATTTAAATCAAAATAAATCTCAAAATTGTTATGATATGTTCAAAAAATCATATTGACAAATAATTATTTTATAATTGTTTCCAAAACTATATTAAACTAACTATCGCCTAGTTCAGGGTAAGTTATATACTATAATATGTACCAAATATTTTATTAGTTATCCTATGTATAGCTAAAAAATAATTTGCAATAAATTTGAGACATTTTATATATTATAATGTGTATATAAGATATAAAATAAAATAGCTTAGTAGCCTAGTTTTTGGGATATATTTCTATTTGCTTTTAATTTATTTCTCACTGTCTATAGTCCAAATATGGAGTTATTTCAAAATAAATTAAATGAAAGGTTAAATAATATTGAAATGTTTACTTGACAAAAATATAATAACAAATATATTTCAGAACCATTTTATTGCCTGTAACATATATAATTACAAATAAATATATTACTTATAACTTCTACATTTAATGATATAAGATCATATTTTTAAATTATTTGAATTATTTTTTTACTATATTCATATATTTTAATTCAGATATAGCTTTTTGAAAAGTGTCGTCTGTATAAAATTATTTTTTTGATCAGATCAATTTAATAGCAAATATTCAATAATTATTATTTAGTTTTGCTTCTTTTACATTTCAGTTGCTTTTACTTTGACCTTTTTATTATAGATTAAGATTAAAATTATATTCCCTATATCCATTAGTATTAAATTTAATGCAAAGTATAATATTTTTAATTGCCATGCTTTCTGATTCTGCATATATATACAGATTATTTTTGCGCTCTTTATTTAGGGATCTTGCTAGCTAATGGGATTTCATTCAGACTGTTTCAAAGTTGAGTAGTGATTTACATTCTACATTATTCTAAATAATGGATCAAAATTGTTAACATAGGAGAAATTAAATTATTATAATGCTATTTTTTTAATATAATCTCTTGTTATATCTAATTTTGGGCCAAATCTATTATCATAATTGATTCCTAGATAATTTTTTATTTTAGTTTATCTATTCACTCAAAACCTATATGATGAAATCTTGAGTTTAGGATCAGATTTACGTTTCTGTAGGCTAATATTTGGTTGCAGACTTCTTCGCTTGTAATATTTTAGTTTTATTCAGTCGCTATTATTATAGGCTTTCTTTAATTTCATAGTTAAATTACTTATATGAACATATGTGGGTAATCTAGAGGAAATTTAATGAAGACTTATTAACCTACTGAATGTTTTCATAAAATTTGCAAATATACTAGGCATAATCACCGTTCCCAATATACTATTTTATCCACATATTTGCATACTTTTCTATATCTTACTAATTGTTGTATAGCTTTTCTAATTCCGGTTCCAGATTAAGTAGGATTCAAAAATAAATAGCTTCGAAAATAAGAGAGAACACCTACAATTCCGTTTTAAGTCGTTGTGATAAAGGTAAGTATTCAGGATTTAAGGAGCTGGTTTCAAATTGAAGCACAAGCATGAAGATAAACCTTATAAGTAAAATGTCTGGTATTTAAACACGCTAGTGTTTAAGTCTCCGTTCGGCCTGCGTATACTAGTTGGCATAGTAGATCCATCTGGTGCTATAAAGATAAAGAATCCCAAAAGTCTGACAACGTGAAATTTTGAAATTGCATTTGGCCAACGAACTGTAAATGAATAATATAATAATGTATAATTATTCTCTTAAGTATGCCTAGATAAATGCTTTAAATACATTTTGTAATCAGCAAATTTTAAGATAGCTATAAATCCATAGTCAAATTGTTTATTTAACGTAACTTAGCGAAATAAAAACAGAATACTAGGAGATATAAATTTGGGTGAGTGAAATTTAGGAAGGTTTGAAACATTCATTTAAAGTATCTAATTTGTTTTGACAAAAAACGTACTTCTTACTTACTATGTTGGCGAAGTATTAAGTGTTTAAAAAATTGATATAATAAAAGTTACGTTTAACAATTTATTTTCACAAAAAATTTTAAGTTAATATTTTACTAAAAATGACAAAGTTTTTTCCAAAAATAAGAATAAAATAACCAAATTTGTAATGCAAATATCATGATAAATTATTTTAAACGATAAATTAATGGCAAAAATGTATATAAACTAATATTTCTTCAAGTTTATATGGAATAAAATTATTTATTATGCTTTCAGGTATGATTTCCAGTAAGATATCTTATAAATAGACTGCACTAAGTTATATAATAAATTTTATTTACTTTAAACTTACTTCGCATAAACTTAAAAGAGAAGCAGTCTAGTTGATTGTACATTTTATAAATAATTATCGTGCCCCTATTTATTCTTTAGTTTACAAAGTATTTTCTGAGCATTTATTTATGTAATTATATATTCTAGGTTTAAGAACATTTTTGTATTAATAACGCACATCTGCAAATTTTTTAATCAGATTTCAGGAAATCTGTTCATTATAAGCCATGTAAACAATAGCTTCTGGTAGATCATGTAAAATATCCCCTTAGTAAACCAATTATTTTAACTACGATAAGTAAGATTAGTCAATCATTATGAAAAGAAACATTTATCTAGACTTTTTAAATAGATTTAGATGGGCGTGCTTATTCATCAAATTACTATAAAAAAAGGAGGGGGACAGAGTAAGCAAGTAAGTTATATAGCACTTAAATAACCTTCCCAAAATAGCATACTTTTGGACAAATTTGTGAGAGCAAGTGAGTAAGATTTGAGGTTTGGACATAGGTGGATGCACTTCAAGGCATATACAATACTTACTCCTTATTGTGATCAAAAACAAAAGCTATATTGCGGAGGAAGGCAAAGGGATGCAGAATATTTAAGTAGGCCGTATAGCACATAAATAAACTCGTTAAAAAAAGATACCTATAGAAGAATTTGTAATAGCAAGTGAGTGAGCTTTAAGGATTAATGACAGGAAGATATACAAGGATTTAAGAAGAAATCTCAGACAAAACTATAAAAAGGAATGTACTTCACATATGTTTGAATAGAATTAGCTTTGTGTTATAGTATCAAGTACACTAACAATCCAAGCTATAATGCTTGCTAAATTTTTGTAAAGCGTTTTGGAATCTATTAATGCCCTTGTCCGACAGTAAACATTAGCATAACTTATATTGAAAATGACTTCGGGAAATGAGTTATTATCTAGGTTGCTTTGCTGAATTCCAAAGGAAGGGTCAGAACACCTTTATACAATGAAAATGGCTGCACACTGAACAGAGGCAATAAATAATAGTATTCTATGTTTAAGATTTCTCCTTAATATCCTGCGAATGTTTTTAGCTATTTAAATGACAAACTCAATAATTAGAATTTATATTCAATTTATCGTCAATAAACCAGAATTATAAATATTTCCGTATTTAAGTAGAGTTTCAAAAGTTTCTCATAAGAATAATACTGTCTAACCATTTGTTTATTCAATTTTTGATTAAATTATTTTTTTCTGAAATTGTATAGGCAGAAGTTTAATATATATTTATCATATAGATAATTATTTCTAATATTTTTATATAAGTATGGTTGTGGGCCTACCAGCTTATAGCAAATATGAATTGTATTCACCTCATTTAGATGTAAAAGTTAGCTAGATGTGTTCATAAGCTTAAAATAAATAAAGCAAAGAAACTTTATGCTTTAAGTATTTTATTTGTGCATAGGATAATAATATTAGGAAAATAATAATGAATATGAATAGATAAACTAACAATAATCGTAGAAATTTAGCAACTCTCATACAAAATTGATTATAGCAAATCTAGACAGAACATGAGTTAGATAAATAATTAATAGATCAAGAACAAAATAGAAGCTTAATAATACTATTTTTGCATACGAATTCTTTCTGTATAGTCTCCTCATGACTGTCCTCTCAAAACGTATGCCTTCAATATCCAGAAAGGGTAGGAGTTCATCCTTTTTCACCTCCATTTTGCACTTAAGTCACATGGTAAGGAAAATCTAAATGAATTACTCAATTTTATTAGCCATTTAAGGAAAAAATAAAATTTACAATGAAGGTGTAGAAGGATGAACTACTACCCTTTCTGGATATTGAAGGCATACGCTTTAAGGGGACAGTCATCGGGAGACTATACAGAAAGAATTCGTATGCAAAAATAGTCCTCAATTTTTAGTCTCATCATAAATACAGGCTGAAGATCAATATATTAAGGAGATTTATTATCAGAATTTTACTACAAACAGACAAGGAGTTATAAAAACTGAAACGTATATCCCAAAGCATTTATATTAAAAAATGTAGAAATTATAAAGGGCCGATTCTAACTTAAATTTCATAAAAAACAGAACATGAATCAGAAAGACAACCAAAAGTGGATTTGCCTGCCCTCATTACAACTAAGGCAACAATTAGAGCCGTTAATAAGGTAATTTGATATCAGAATAATAACAAAAGAGGATTAAATACTTTTCACTAGTCTGCCGACGCAGCACAAGAAGACCGACAAACTTGAATGCTTAAGAAATTATAGCAATAAATTCGGAAACTGTTAGCAAAGTATATTGGTAAAACATAAAGAAAAATATGTCTGCAAATCAAGAAACATCAAAGGCTCTGCAGAAATATGGATACGAAAAGATCCGAAATAGCGGAACACATTGCACGAATGAGGCACTAACCCGACTAAAAATCGACAGATAGGTTAGCTGCATGTAGTGAAAATACAAAAAAACGCAAGATCCAAGAGGCCATCGAAATACTGACCAATAAAAATCTAATAAACAGAAGACATTTAGAGGGCAGGATTAGCAAAAACTTTGCATATTGCCTGAACAAACTCGGAGAAGACCAGGGAAAAGCAAAATCAGCAAAAGGAAGATTGATAGATCGAGGATGGCACACAAGAGACTAGGTTATGAGAAGTCATAGACTTGGTATTAGAGATAAAAACAGGATAGACGGGGCGGCGATGAAAGCTAGTGGGCTGACAGTAGTTTTACTAAGAGACGTGTTCCATATAACAAAGGCCTGACAATGACACTTATTCAGAGGCTTGAGCCTCGAATTAGTCACATAGACGTAGTTCAGGGCCAATAACGCCTCAAGTTGGCACAGATATTGTAGCAGGGTTCGAATGAAATATGTGAACCAAAAACAGGCCAGACGGATCTTACGAGGCAAGAAAGAGACTGTTATGAGACCTAGAGAAGGAGGAATGCGTAAGAATATGGCAGACTTGGATAAAAGTTCCCAACAGAATCATGTAGGATGGTGAGAAGGCCAGCGTAGAGTGCGGAGGGTTTACATGGAAGCCACTAAAGATAAAAAAAGGGCACACCTTACCACATTTAATTAAGCAAGTAAAATATTGTGACAGTGAAGGCGTGATTAGAGCATATAGGAAATATAAATAAGCCAGGGCAGAATGAAAGATACAATAACTGTTTAACATAAGTTTGGTTCAAGGATCGGCTTCACTTGTCTTTTTAACGAGCTGTAATATGGTGCTACAATTAATAAAACTCACTGACGATTCTGAATAAGACGCCAAAAAATGTCTAGGAATGTACTACGTCCACGGTCTGAATTCGGAAATAATTATACACACAATGGACTCATGACAAGGTCCGTTCCTATAAGTCCTTCTACCAATATTCCAAGTTGCAAAAACAAGGTCAAGCAACTTTTACACCACGAAAGGAAACTGCGACCACACATATTATCTAGTAAATTGTTTAACTCGCAAAATATGCTTAATTAAATACAATTTTATTCACAATTATCTGAATCTTATAGTTTTTACATTTACAAAATAATATCCACTATTCTGAACTTATCATGTCTGTTTTATTCAAAACAGAAAATCAAAATGATAACAAAAAAATAGATGTTTTTAATTAGATTAATTTATAAACATACCAAAAACCAAGCGAAAATAATTCTATTTATTCCTAAAGAGTTGATTCTTTTATACCTGCTTTCAAATTTATACCAAGTTTCTTTATTTTACTTTCTAGTTTTAGATATGTTTCCAGTTAGACAGAAAAAATATCTAAACTTATAATTATGCCTAGCACCTTACATTTTTCAATATATAAAAAAATATTTATTTATAACTAATATTTTCAAATTTTGCTTTTAAAACTAAAAACCTAAAAGATATGCAAATTGCACCATAATAATACAATTAAATCGTTTTTAATAAATATTTATATCTTATCCTTGAATCAATATTTCTTGCGTATCTATGCTTACCTATTAATATACTTTTAAAATGTGTAATAAAATAAATGGTTATGCACAAACATTATTACTACTAATAGAAATAAATAATGTAATAAGTTTTAAGCTTATGTGAGCTTTTGCATGGATATTAAATGCTATAGTTAGATTTGTGCATTCAAAATTTTTCTATTGGTATCTGCTAATAATGATTTTTCTAATTAAATTCAGCCCAACCCCTTCTTAAATTTTGTTTCTTGTCCGACCTAAACTTTAAAGAATACGACTTTAAATTAGTTACGTTGGCTCAATTTGCATTAATTTCTTTAAACAAGAAATTAATTTTTTTTTAAATTGCGTAAAATCAAATCTAGTGTGCTTATAAGCAGCGCAAATTGATTACGTAATGCATATTTGCTGCCATTTTAGGCCAAAGTATGCCATAGAAACATCATTTATGATATTAGTGGACGAACATAATCATATATTTGATTAAATCATTGCATTGCTAAGGGAGTAAAGAAAGTGAGTTAACTAAGTTGATATAATAAAAGGAATTCTCATTAAAAGAATTATATTTTACAAAATTATTGAAAATTCAATTGAATAGAATGTATGAAAATGTAAACGGTCAGAATATAAAAATACAAATCATAAAACACTCTTAATAAGAAG
>CAAALY010000244.1:0-11132 GCA_900617795.1 Protopolystoma xenopodis
ACAGCAAACATCCTGAATAGAAGGAATTATTGTAGGGAATTAAGTGAAAATAACTTGTGGCTATTAGACACAGAAATGAGGGAATAAGAAGTACCGCCAAGCAAGAGCCTTGATTAGCCTCAAATCTGGTCTCCATTCATATACCACACGCGTTTCCCGAGCATATCATTCACACAGCACATGCGTAATGGAACGTAATCACATACGTCAACATTGCAGAATAAAAAATTAAAGTGATTTAGGAGCGGATGCAGCTGTTCGATTACAACTGCATCCGTTTCACGCTTAATCTACAACTACCACTTCATTTTTCAACAGCATGTAGGATAAGCATATGATATACAACCAAATTATGATATATCTTACTAAGTGGGCATAGCTAGACTATCAAAAGTAGGTAGGATTACAGCCGGCCACCTTTCCTGTCTTTGTGCTTGGTGAATTATCGTAAAGCATGATGCTCTGCTCTGACGATGCCTTTCATATGAACGAAGAAAGTTCAACAAGGATTTATCGGACTCTCAATTCACTTGCTTCTCCAAACGAAATGAGAGGTATTCCAACATTAATCCATCAAGGGATTCTTCCAAAATCAGTTTATCTACAAGCTATTAAAATTAAGTAAGATAGACCGTAATCCACCCATTTAAAAGAATGTTTTTGTGCAGTGGCTAGCACAATAATATTATTTTAGGATAGGAAGAATGAATAAATGTATTACAATGCTAAACCTCCGTATGTGACTAACAAGTTTGCTAACAGTTCGGGCTAATTTGAGAAACCTTACTAGTCTCATCTAAAGCCAGTATGTCTTAAATGGAGATTGATAATTCGAATATATATCACTTCATTGCATTTACAATTAGTACAAAATTCATTCAAGAAATAAATAGCGGAAATGAAAGCACAACTGGTGAGTTATTAGAAAAAGTGATTGCATATAGACTACTTACAATTTGATATAGAGTCGTGCAGGCAAAGTAAGTAAGCAGTACGTAACTGAGGAGATACGGTTTTGGAGAAAGCATTAGTCTGAAAATAAAAGATTCAAACGTGGAGCTCATATTAAAACTAATCGAACATAAGCTCATAATAAAGAAATATAGAAAATTTGAATAATTTAATCTGAAGATTTTCCATCATGCATTAGGAAATCTGTATATCAAAAGAGTTGTGCTGATGATTGCTTACAACCAAAGGGCCTAATTTGTCTTAAAATCCAGAAACCTATGACAACTGTGAGATAAGTGCAAAACGATATATATATATATATAATTTTGATGTGCTATTAATTTCGTCTGAAGAGGTGAATAGAGGACTAGTAAATTAGCCTGACAGAAAAGCCATTGAGAATTTTTCGTTCATAAGTAGGGCTTCGAGACTACCAGCAAATTCGTTATATGAGATGAATTTAACCTATTTCGTTTAAGGTGATGAGGGGATTGTAGTTAAATTTTCCCACTATGAATTTCACATATCCTTGCTTTCCCAAAAGGTGTTCTCATTCAGTGTGGACTGCAGCTTCGAACGTGCCCCCCCACTTCCAGCGGGAGTCGAGCCATGATAATGCAACGTGCAATCTCGACACATTAAACACTATACAGCATTACCATAAGTACTTTT
Source organism: Protopolystoma xenopodis (assembly GCA_900617795.1). Lineage (NCBI taxonomy): Eukaryota > Metazoa > Platyhelminthes > Monogenea > Polystomatidea > Polystomatidae > Protopolystoma > Protopolystoma xenopodis. Next base: position 1,624 of record CAAALY010000244.1, read on the forward strand.
AGGTCAGAGGACAGATGTGAATTTAAAGGAAGACAAGACATTTCCCCATATCATATTCTTTGGTGGGATTGTCAAGAAGCAAAGTTATATTTACTATAACGATAGTAGGGTTTCAATACTACCAGACGAATTGTGGTGTGGTGCTAAGAATGGTAAGGCTCACTGACCATTCAGGCGAAACTTCTAAGAATGTACCAAATCAACAGTCCGACTCCTGAAATTATCATGCACACTATGGAATTCGGACAAGGTGCGTCCCTCTAAATCGTCCTGGCAATATGACGAAGTTGCGAAAACAAGGTAAAACAATTGCTATATTACGAAAGGAGACCGCGAACATACGAAAGGCCACACCATCTTGATCTTCGTACCTTCGATAAAATAACTCTAGTTTATTAATAAGGACAAGCATGACTTCTTGAACTTAAATTGTGGTTTACCACATTACCCACTGGGTAAAGTGGAACTACATGAGTAGGCTAGACTGAGAGCACGACAAAGTCAAGAAAATTATATCAAAACAGCTCTGAACTGCAGCTAAACCAAAGGTCATACAATAATGGACTTAATACTTATTTTTAATAATATACTCAAATAGTAATCGCATTATACCGCCTTCGCTTCTAACTAGGCAATTAAATTAAAGTGTAATATTAACATATTTAAGTATCTATAAAAGAAGCCAATCAAATAGTTAAAACACCATATTTTTACATAGGCTCGTGAGATAGGTGCTTATCGAAGGAGTCATACTCTGACTTAAGAGACTCCATACTCTTAAATTTGACCGGAACTTCTTTGATATGTTCACAGAGCAAAGGCAACGAAGAAAGCTTCTGAAGTGATCTGTGGACATAGCGACGAGAGGATTAACTAAATTATCAATCACTTCACAGGGTATTGGCAAATAAAATGAGAAACCCAATTATATAAGATGCGTCACTTTCGAAGACTGAATGGGTAGCTAGCTCATAATTTAAGAGTGAAACTAAAAGAAATATTTTATAAAATCAGTCGTCGAGGCTTAGTACACTCGAATATTTTGAGAGAAAGCTTTACCTTAACGAAAGTGACAAACTTGTCAGGAATATTGCCTCTGATGCATTTCAACCACATTGAGAGTTGTGAAGCAGCACATAGAAGGGTATCCTCGTGAGCTATCATATTTGAGATAAAAGAGAATAATGAATTACGGGATTTAAACAAATAAGATATGGAAATTTTAAGAGTATAGTGAAAAATTTAACCCAAAATAGTATGAATTTTTGTGTAATGGTAGTGAGGATGTAAATGGGTGTCTGAAATAAGTAAATTATTAATTGCCTGTCTGTAAGAAAAGGATACGCGCAAAAATGAATATTTTGCAGAAAGATATTTATTTCATCATTTTTTCGTAATCAAAGGTCAATAACTCGCAACCTCTCTTAACGGAGGATATTTTGCCTAATTTTTACCATGAGGCTTGTACGATGAGACTCTGATTGTATACTCATGTACATTTCAAGCTCTGTCAATGGAATCCCCATCATATGTAATAAGGAAAAATGCCTATTAAAACAGTCTGACCTAGTTTCCGCAGCGTGGTCGTGTTGACAGGGGGACATAGTTGGACGCACCTTATCCGAAGTCATTTGCTGTAGTAGTTATAATAATTTTCTGCGTTAGACCATGTACTTGGTACACTCCCAGACGTTTTGTTGATATTCTAGTCGGAATCATCAGTATTCCTTGCTATTATCAGCATAAGCATACGACTCGTCAGAGACAAGTGGAGTCAGTCCTTTGACTCATACGATGAAAACAGAAGGAAACGGAAAATTAAGGAGGCCATTGAAATCCTTGTAGAAAGGAATTTAATAAAGAGGAGATTGGAAGAAAACAGAGTTAGTTATAACTTTGTCTGCTGCTTAAGCAAACTCGGAGAAAACAAATATATGATGAAACCGGCAAAAAGGAGACGCCTGGATCAAGAACCCATCGTTAATCAGAGGATAATGAATAGCAAAGAGGAGGATAGGGAACCTTCGGAAATCAGGTAAATATGTTTCCCGTGAGTGTTGTCTGCTCGAAGAACCAATTTTGGGGGCCTGGTACCCATAAGATTAGAGAGACAGATAATCACAATCGTCACATAAATTCGGCATTATGACAAAATTGACTAGAAATCCACTAGAGGTGCAGCGGTCAACCAGAAATAGGCGTTCACAGTTTGTTCATGATAGACGGGTTGAATCAGGGTATGAACCGTGTAGACAATGCCTGATATCCGTAAGCACGGAAATAAGAGCCAAGGCTCTTTGCTCGGTGAGACGACAGTGTGCGTGCAACGGAAGGCTTGAGAAAAAAAGGTACATTGGAGCTATAACCAAGTGAAATTAGTTAACTAGAAATATAAGAAACAGATCTACTGGCCCATGAATGAGGTCCGGATAGACACGAGTCAGATCAGCAAATCGGAGGGAGGCAAGGTAATTAGTAGGTGTGATGACGTCACACTAAACTCCCTAAAAAGAGCACATCCTTTGACTGGAATGTAAACAATGTGCTAGGGCGGGAGTGAGATAACAGAGTAGGCAGTAGGTAGATGTGTCAGGACAGAAGGAGGAGTGATAACACGATCATTCGTCAGAAAATTTATTAAGGGATTGAATTCACTTTTCTCCCTAACGAGTTGTAGCTTGGTGTTGATAATGGCAAGACTCACTGATGATGATAGCTAAACATCAGGGGATATACAAAATCCACTGTCAAACGCTGGAAATTATCATGACTACAGTAGAGAAATTCGGACAAGGTGCATCCAACTAGGCCGCTTTGACAACACGACCAAATTGCGAAAACTAGGTCAGACGATTCCTATACATCGAAAAAAGATTGTGACCAAAATAGAGACCACATGCTGGTCTTCATATCAACGTTTAAATGCCTATTAAACCTCTATTTGGTGTTGTTTTTACTGGATGCTTACTTATCTTTTTTTACTTACTGGACAGATAAAAAGTGAAAATAAGATTCACTTTTGCATTTGTAGAATAACCATGAATTTGAAAAGCTGGGCATCGTTTTTAGAGTTCATCAGGCAAGCGTTCTAACAACAAGGATACTAATAATACCGATAATTATCTGCTTTATTCTCTCCATTCAACAAAAAACAGTAATAACAGATGAAAATGACGGCAGTCCATAATAAAACTCACTTTCCTGAGTAAGGAAGTCGACAAACAGAGCAACTATTAATGTTACAGCTTTTTCAGAGCCGGAAAAAGAAAAGATATTTGTTTTTGAAGCAAGTTGTCCAGCTAATCGGCCCAGACTAGTAAGACAACCGAGACGAGCGTCTAGAGCAGCTTGTCGACCCTCGGGACCGATAAGCCTTTCAAACACCTGACCAGATGAGATGAAATGCAAACAAAAAAAGATATTAACTATTAATAAAAAGGCAAGAGCAGATGTGACTAAAATATGCGTTAGCCATAATCATAAAAAGTGAGAAGCTTTTGAATACCGTTCTCAAAGAATCACAGGTTGGGATGTCAAAAAGGATCCAGACGCTTTAATTTACATTTTTAAATTAAAGCGCCAGCATCCCCACTGCCATCATTCTAGAATTCATCCATCATTTTCTCAACAGCACAGTGCAAGTAGCAAGATTAATTTCAGTGGTATTTAAACTATTTTCTTAAAGAACGTTGTATACACCAACGGCAAACTATGATGGGCCCATGCTAGACCGATCTCATTATATGAAGGATATTCCAGATGAAATGCAATATCATTACACTCCTATCAATCAACTTTCATAATAGGCAGGGCAGTAGAAAGTGTCTTTGGATGATAGATTAAAACTAAGATTAAAAGCGATTTTGTAACTGCTATCATCCAAGGAAAGAGACTGTAAACTATGAACATTCACTAATCTCAATATCTTATATTCGTATTAGAGTGGGGTTTCGATACTACCAGTCCTTCATCACCTTAGACGAAATAGGGTGAATACATCTCATTACAATATCTTAATAAGTATATCTAAGACGAATATATGAAGACCAAGATGGAGTGGCCTTTTGTGTGATCACAGTGTTCTTTGATAGAATAGAAGTTGTTTGACTTTGTTTTCGCAACTTGGTCATATTGGTATACAGACTTGGAGGAACGTACCTAGTCCGGAGTCCATTGTATGCATGATAGTTTCCCCAAATCGGACCGTGGACGTGGTACATTCCCAGACAATTCGCCGACATCGTCAGTTAGTCTTGCCATTCTTAGCGCAACACTACAACTAGTGAAAGAGACAAGTGAAGCCGATCCTTCGACCAAATGTCTGCTAAGCAGTTATGGTATCTCTCCTTCTGTCCTGGGCTATTCAGCTCTTCTATATCCTCATATCACGGTCTTCATTATCATATTTTCCCTTGTTTATTTAAATTTAGTGTGATGCCCTTTTGAGTGGCTTTCATGAGAATCCTTCACACGCCACGCCCCTTCTCACCCTTGTGCTGGGAATGTTTATCAGTCTGCCCTATTGTTACGCAGCCCTACTTCCCTAGGTCTTACCAGAGTCTCGATCTTGCCCCATATGATCCGTCTGCTATCTATCTGGTTCAAGTATTTCACTCGACCTTTGAAGATAGCAGACGGATCGTACGAAGCAAAAGGGAGACTCTGATAAATATCTCTGGAAGGAGGACTGCATAACAATATGGCAGACTCTGCTCAACATTTCCAGCACAAGAGTGAATGGGAGTGAGAACGCCAGCGTGGAGTGTAGAGGGTTCTCATGAAAGCCGCTCAAAAGGGCACACCACATAAGGTTTGATTGAGCAAGGAATAATTGTGATAGTGAAAGCGTGATACGAGAATATAAGAGAGGTGAATAGCCCAGGACAGGAGGAATACCACAAATGTTTAGCACACATTTGGTCAAAAGGATAGGCTTCACTTGTCTCTTTGACGAGTTATATTATGGTGCTAAGAATGGCAATATTCACTGACAATGCCAGCGAAACGTATGGGAATGTACCACGTCCACCGTCCGACTTGGAGAATTATCATGCATACAATGGACTTCGGACTAGATGCGTTCCTCTAAATCTTCCTAACAATATGACCAAGTTGCGAAAACAAGTTTAGACAACTCTTATATTTAAGACTTCTTTTGATGATAGCTCGACATACTGCTTATATTAATACATTCCATTGGATAAAGGGTAAAATTAAAATAACTTAAAGGTAATTTAAGGTAAAATAAAAAGAATAATCGAAAATCTAGGTAAATACAGCTTTAATTGGACTCAGTAGAAATTCAAATTTTTCTCAACAAATATATTTAGCGCCCTTCCAAATGATGAATCCTCATAAACAGCACTGCAAAATACGTATGAATTTCCCCTTGCTGATGAAAATAAGCCAAATGGATAAGTATAGAGTAATGTGAGTAAATGGAGTGAAAGAACGATAAAATGTTCATTATAAAATAAAAGGTAACTTTAGATTAGCCATGCAAAAGATATATGATCCACCTTTTTTACGAGGCTAGTTAGCGCCTCCGGCTCAGCAAGGCGACGTGCGACAGCACACAGCGCCTCAGCCGCCGATGACCGCACTATATCTGATTTAGCAAATAGGCAAGGCGTCACAGAAGAAGCCAGATCGTTTGAATGCTCAGACGAAAGGCTTATCGAAAGAGTATCGAGGAGCGGTCCGAGAACTGATTTCAAAAAAAGTCATTAAAAGCATAAACAATGGAGGAAACAGTGAGGGAAATCGGAGCTTAAGAAATAGAGGGAATTCGAGACAGAATAAAATACGAGGTGCTGAAAAAGGATTTAAGATAAGGTGCTTCACCACCCTAGTATTCAAGACAGACGAAGGGAGAAAGTATGAAAAATAATGACAAGGTCATCAGGAGATTTAATGGAAATAGTTGAGCAACATAGATGGAAAAACGACGTGAGTCTCGATGACGTCTGTGCGACCAGATATTTTGTTCTCTTATTTCGCGCGAATACACAAAAAGATATCTATAAGATTAATTTATAATTAGTTCTTCGGTGGGCCAGAACATTCGATTTTGAAACAATGGATAATGATGAGACTTATGCCGTAAGATTAATCGACGAATTGCAGTCCCATACTAATGTCTTGATATCCTACCTATCAGGCAGTGAATTAAGGAAATTGACTATTAATTAATAAAATATTCGGATATATTTTAATGAGGATAGACTTCGAGACAAAAATTCTAGAATAAGAACTTAGTCAATTTAGAAGCTGTTTGAACTTGTTTTCACAACTTAGTCATATTGGCAGGAAGATCCAGGGGAATGCATCTTGTCAGGAGTCCATGGTATGCATGATAATTTCTAGTCGGACCTGAGACTTGATACATTCTCAGACGTTTCATTTGCATCGTCTATGAGTCTTGCTATTTTATATTAAGTGTATTTATCCTATATCGTTTGAAGTGATAAGAGGACTGGTAGTTTAATTTTTCGAACAATCGTATGAATAGACCTTACATTGGTAATCTCAAAAACCTACTTGTAAACGAAACATTGTCAGTCCTAGCACCACAATACAAGTCATCAAAGAGACAAGTAAAGTCAATCCTTCGAACAATTGCCTACTAAACAGTTGTGGTATCTCCTCTGTCCTGGGGTATTCAACTATCCTATATACTCGCATCATCCCTTCATTATCACAATTTCTTTCTTGCTTATTTAAACTAGGTTCTGATGTGCCTTTATATGCTTATTTGATAAGACAAATTCGCATTCCCCACTGGCTTTCACATCCACCTCTTTCTGTGACTTCCAATCAGTCGTATCCAAGAGTTTTTGAAAATCCTCCGAAATGAGATAATTATTTTCCAGAAAATATTTTTTTCAGCCATTCTAAATCTTTAGTCAAATGATTGCTATCCGCTAGTCTCATACTTCTAATAAGCAATGATTTAAAAATTCCAACCTGTTTTGTAACTATTTGGAAGAGGCAATACTAACTCCTAAATCGTTGGTTAGATAAATGGATGACTACTTTGTGATCTGGTTTTATGGTAAGGAAAGCTTAGATAGTGTCCTATTATCACCTAACAAATGTGAAAGAAACATTAGGTTCGCGATGGAAATAGAAGAGAATAGGTCCTTACCCTTTTGGGACGTTCTGGTCATTAGAGAAGAGATTTTTATGGGAAGCCAATGCATGCTGGCTCTTTTCTGAATTTCCTTTCCAACCACAGTTACAAAACTAAGGTTGGAATTTCGAAATCAATGATTATTATGGGACTAATATGGGATTAGTATGGGACTAGTGGATAGCAAACATATGACTAAAGAGTTGGAACGGCTGAAAAATAAATATTCCTGTAAAATAATTGGGCCTAATTGTTAATAATATCTCACTACTAAGAAATGAATTTTCAGGAGACTATTTAGTCAAAGATAGACAAGAAGAGACCTTCACTCATGTCCTGATTTTGCCGTCATGCCTGTTTTCAAACAAGATAGGAGAACTAGTGAGAAAGTGGGGGATAAAAACAGCGTTTAAAGAAGCCCTCAAACTTTTTTCGCGTATGCCATCTCTTAGAGAGAAATATGACCCAGTATCAAGATCTGGATGCTACAAGATTGTGTGCTACTGTGGTCGGCCTTATGTTATTGAGACATGCAGGCCCATTTGACAAAAACTATGGGAACACAAAGATGCTCGTAAAGGGAGCTGGGTCTAATGGTCAGAAGTGACCGAACACATGGCAGAGACAGGACATGAGATAGAATGGACTCAAACAAGTAGGTTTGCTGATTATGGTATGACTACTTTTAAAAGGAATATAAAACAGGCTATTGAAATTGATAGATTAGGAAACACGTTGAATATGGGGAAGGGAAGCTGAGTAAGAACTACTTATGCTTGAGTCGCCATCCAAAATAAGACGACTCAACTTATCCTGCTCGGTGATGGTTCTAACTTCATTTACACTCGTCCAACATGTTAGATTAAGCTCATAAACCAAACCACACGTAGGAGATTACGCATACGTAGTCATGCTTTTCCTTGGATGATTAAACTTTAATAACCCTAAACTTAGAGGTCATGCCAGGTGGTTTCGTAACTTGACTTACACACAAGCTTACATCTTATTACCTCAAGCATATTTGCTTACGGACTTACGCAGTCTCGATCAGGACTTTTTCTTAGGTAATTAGGCCTTGATGACCAGAGCCTGAAATTAGCCTTTTTGATCACTTTGATTTAAGACCGATATTGCTTATAAACGGTAATACACACACAGACACACTCAAGAAAAAGTAGCAGGAGCAGTATAAAATATAATTAGCTAAACCATCTTATATCTATATATGCATGTTCATTTTCGTTTTTGGTTATGAGTATATATAAGAGGTAAGATAAAGCTAGATAACCTTCTTTACTTACTGTTTATTAACGTGAGACTTTAACAAAAATGAATTTCAGCTCTGATAATGTCCATCATATTATGGAAGAAAGCTCAGCCCGTTTTCACATGAAGCAAAGGAAGATGCCTCATGGACTGCGTCAACCTGAACGTCGTAGTAAAGCCAAACGGATGCAGTACAATGGGACTCAGCCGTCGTCTTCTGGTGAGATCAACCTACGAATCTATTCTTCATGCACTTGCGTACGAAATGAAGGTCTGCTCAACTATGAATTATAATTGTCTTATTTGTTCGGCTCTAAACGGTGCATTGCTTTGCAATCTTATCTCCATAGTGTTAATTCAACCTCGTTTTCACAGCTTGGTCGAACCAACGCTATAAAGCTAAAGGAGACTGCGACCAAACAGGAGGCCACACCATCTTGGTCTTCATATCTACGATGTTACTTTCATAGTTAAATCCGAAGTATTAAGACCAAGATAGTGTAATCTTTAGTGTGGTCGCGGTCTTCTCTAGATCTTCCTGCCAATATGACCAAGTTGAAACAACTCCTATACAATTAAAGGAAACGGCGACCATACTAAAAGTCACACCATCTTGGCCTTCATACATTTGATCAAGCTATGGAAGTAAGATCGCCAAATAATGCACCGATTACAGCCAAACGAAGAAGACAATTGCGAGTCAGTCATGCCGTTTGACCTTTTGAATGGTTACAAACATTATGGTTTTGCTCGCGGGGTCTTCATTCTAATGAGAAAATGTCATTCTGGCACAGTTAATGAAATATTTTATCACGACTCTATTCAGAAATTAAAGGAAAGTTACGAGCCTAAGATGCATAGGCTATTTAAGTCCATAGATATAAAGTATATATTTAGGAAGTATCTAGGCAAGGTTATCACATACGAGGATTTTCAAAAACTCCCAGATATGACTTACCTTAAGTTGAAGAAGGTCCAGGATTTGATAAGAGACATGGCAAAAAATTATTAGATATGGAATAATAAGACAGGCAAGGCAATCCGGGCAAATTTAGATTGTTCCGTATTGAAGGTATCAAGTGCTGCAAACGACAATAAAGATAAGGTAGCG
>CAAALY010000245.1:0-11131 GCA_900617795.1 Protopolystoma xenopodis
CAACCGTTTTAAAAAATGAGGGTAAGCCTCTTATGAGAAATTGAAAAGAGCATTTGCATATTCCTCGGAATTTTACTGTGCCAGATATTTAAAAATCATATTATTAATCAGTAAAGACAGAATATTTATAGTCGAACCCATTCATTCTACTATTTTTTAAAAATTAATTGTATGCAACCCAACCACATGTCTCATAAAAACCAATCAACTAATAGTACGGCTGTAATTTTATATGCATTGTGAAGCAGCGTCATTTACTTCAAGCTTAAGGCTGGCTTGTACTTTATCATTTTGAATGTAGCAAATAGTCTTATTAATTTAGTCAGCTTTATTACTTTTCCCTAAAACTTTTGAAATCCCATATGGAATATTAGTGTATTAGGCGCCAGCACATATAAATACTAACACATTTGGCAAAAATTCTAATTATACTGCAAACATTACTACCATGCATCATTCCCATTCAACGTTTCATTAGGATATTATGAAGGTGCCCCCTGAACAGCTCAAAGATATACAATCGGCAAGTACCCTGCCAATTTCCATTTCAGCCTCTTTAAGTACGTATTTATGATAAATTTGCTTTCCCCCGGATGAATACCCAATTCTTTGATATTAAATCTGCTTTATTGCCTTCATAGTACAGAAAGTTTAGTATATTTAAGTTGTGTGCTATGAGATTATCAATCATATGGAGCTTTACACTAAATGTGATATTTTGCAGTGTCTAAATGCTAACTTAAAGATCAAATAAAATTTATGCATAAACCTTTTACTCACAATCAAATGATGAGCACTCAATTTGTATCAAAAGCATCACATAATATGACTTTAAAAAGTAATAACCCTGAAATATTTGATTCCATATTTATTTACGCAAATCTGAAGCCGAATCTATGCAAGAAAAGACGACCTAAGGTATCAAATTCGAAATTGAATTCCTAAATTACATATTCATTTATCATGAGTAGAATAGCTTGCTGCCTCTGAAATGTTTTTCTTATGAGACCCAGTAGTAGTACGGCATAAATAGGCCTTCTGCTTGGGAAAAATGTAATTTAATATCTCCGACTTCTCCTCAGATATTCAAGACTGGTCTTCCCCTAGCACCTCTTGGTGCTTGTTCGAGATGAGGGAGATGGATAGATTATTCAAAGCATTCACATTTCTACTGTCTATTGGAAGGAAAGATCAGTAAAGAGGGATACTTGAATGCTTATGCCGACATATATTGATAGGAAGTTTTGGACGAATGTGTGAGAAATTCAATGGAAACGTAAGGTCTACTCATAGCATCGTGGTGAAATTAACTACTACTCCCCTTCATACATTTAGTTAAATTGACTGAATATACTTACTATATAAATGATCTACTAATAGTCTTGAATACCTACTTATAAATAAAAAATAGTGAATATTTTACTCAGATTAAAATTAAATCAATTGAGTTATGATATCTAAAAAATTATTTATTGCAAATCCCAAATTTGGCTGCTCGAAATAATAATTAACAACCTAAAGCCGTGTAAAATCCTATATGTTTCTGCCTAAAAAATAGATGCTATTTACAAGTATAGAAATTCCAAGCCCAAGCAAAATGGACAGAAGATTGTGATGGTGAAATCTTTAATTTCTTATTCTTCAAAAGTTTTTCACACAATCAATCTTATTTATCTCTTGTAATTGTTTGAAAAACGCCTACTGCGAAGGAAAAGTGGTATATTATTTTTTTAAGTGATTCGGTAAGCATTAAATTCATATTTAATATGCATATGTGGAAGCTAAATATTTACAAAAATCTTAGAGAATAGCACACGTTGTATTTAAGTTTATGCTATAATAATTTTAGATAATTTTGCTTTTATATATATCCTCTCTTTTATGATAGAAAATTTATTTTATAGTGAACACTAAGCAGAAATGATGAGCTTGTAGGAGCAAACTCCAAGGCATATAACGTTTAGATAATACTCATATTCAGCCACAATTTATTGTCTTTATTTACAGACAGATCAGGCATTAATATTTTGAAACCTTGATCATTATCTTCTGGTAGAAAAATATATAAAAAATAGTATTATTAGAGGTGGCAGTATAGGTAATGAATAATTAAAATGTACAATTATTTATTTAAAACATAATTCGCAATACTAGCAATCTATAATCGTGTAAGTCAACCTAATTTAAGTATAAAGATTCTTTTGGAGTAGAGTTTCGAGACTATCAGTAAATCAGTAATATGAGAGGTATTCACCCAATTTCGTTTAAGGTGATGAAGGACTGGTAGAAGAATTTTTCCAAAATGAAATGAGTAGAGCTGACGTCTCCGTTGAATTTCACATATCCATGCTTTCCCAAAAGTTGTTCTCATCCCGGACGGAGTGGACTGCAGTTTCTATCTCGCATCGGTCTCATCAAAACCTTCAGCGGGATTCGGACCGTGACAGGGTAGAATGGAAGCTTGATATGGTAACCACTCGACAACATTGCCACGAGTGCCCTTGGGTCACAGGCAATAAGTGAATTTCAAGGAAGGTCAAGCTCCCATTTTGAACTGTCACGGTTCGAATCCCGCTGGGGGTGTTGATAAGACCGATGCGAGATCGAACCAGCAGTCCATTCCAGCCGGGATAAGAACAACTTTTTGAAAAGCATGGCTATTTTAAATTAAATGGAAACGTCAGCTTTACTCACCTTTAACTAAATAGGTTGAATACCTCTCGTAAAGATTCTATGTTTATTATGACTAGGTTAATATTTTAATAATTTATCTACAACACTCTTCCATCAGATGTCAGTCTCCCAGTAAATAACACTTTGTTTCTTGCCTGATTTACTTTGCCAAATTTGGTGGTTTACTTGCAACTCTACTTGTGCTAAAAAAGTGTCCGTTATAATTCATTTCTTATTCCAAGACTTGACATGGCCTCAGAAAGTCTTATTAATTAATCATTGATGTCTTGCTTACAAGCACGCAAGATTCCAAGCAATATCTGATTGAAAGATAATACCTCGAATTTCGCCTACGCTTGTCATGTTACATGTTTATACATTTATTCCTTGAAAAATAATATTATTACTAAATAAAATAAGATATTTCTACACCCGCTTTATTTCAGATAATAGATCCTAGATCCAGGCGTATTATTTTCTCTGATCCTGCCACTTCCTTGTTAGTTTTGAGTCTGCATAAGCAATATGCGAGCTAATCCATTTTTTCTTTAAATTCTTCTGGCAGATATGTACAAAAGCCGCTCTAGTCTTCTAATTCCTTTTTGCTGCTACTTTCCAAATAATCTCTTATCTCATCTGTACAATATGTTACCTTATTTTATAATCTCTCCATGTCCACCGTTTTGTGGAAACTAACATGTCTTGTCGTTTTTGAGTAAGTTAACAGAAAGGTAGGAATAGCCACCTTTCTGCGTCTTTATCAATACTTACTTACCTTCCATAATCCCCATCTTGTCACCGGCATTTCACCACCGATATGCTTCTTTTTGTTGTTTTTTTCTCAAAAATGCATTGCCAATTCTTCATATCAATATTACTTGTCCTTAATCTTAGCTTTATTACACACATCCTCTTTATCATCCCAATCTTAATCTGTAATTGTGGGGACACTGATAATTTAGGATTATTACAACGTATACCTTCTTTGTGAAAAATCCTCTTTTCTGTATCACATTCGAACGAAGTAAATCCTTTTATCAAGCTTGTTTATAAACTTCAGTCGCCTTAATATTGCATGAACATTTTTTATTGCAACAGTAAGATCTTAATTTCTCCTTGTAATTTATTCATGCATAGGTTTGACTAAAGTGGAGAGAATGCCCAAATATTTGTTCATAGATGTTGCCGTTGCATCTGGTCCTTATCACAAGTTGATCTATTGTGTTGTCCTGATCTTCTTCGCTTGTAGCATATCCTCTTCTCAATCCCAGATTTGCAGCAGAACACTTAATGTCTTTTTTCTAGAGATGCTTGCATACGTAGAAGCCACATCAAAAATTATTATCCTTATGGTCGTTTGTTTTTAATTAAATGAAAATATTTATATGTATTCTTCAGTGTGTTTGGTAAGCTATCATTTAATTTCTTGTGTTAAATCAATTTAAACTTTGCCAATTGATGTGTTGATTTATTCGTGTTACTGGCTCTTAGATTAAATGATCCCTCTCATTTGAGTAAATATGGTAATATTAGGCTGTCTGAGATCATAAATCCTTTTTTACTAGTCAATTATTGAAACAACCTGCTTTTAATGTTATCAAATAGTTCAAATTTTGCTGAATTGATTAAGCAATTTTAGTTGTTTTATGTCGTCATAGGCTCATTTTATTACATTATTACTTCTGAAATTGCAACAAGTCTAGGTTCAAATCCTGTTGTTAGGGTAGCCTAACAACCCGTTTAAGCCATGAAATGAAGTCCAAACACTCCATTGTATTCTACATATTCTTGGTGATCTTCAGAATTCAAGCATTACGCAAATACATCATAACTTAATAAACATTTCGCTATAAAGACAAATTTTGCTTTGACCTACATTTCACAAATGTTGACATATTCCCAACCCTTAAATAAATCTATCAGTTCGTGTCAACTAGACAAGTCCATCACATCAATTTATGGGATGCGAAAAGGGTATCGATACATGAGTGTCTGTATATGGACGCAGCTAGCTCCGATATACAACAGAATTATTTAGAATAGCTTAGGCTATTCATTAATTTAGGCTCAAAATAATATTTACGTACTTACTGGGAATTAAAAGACTGATAAAATTCATAACTTTATTAACTCCTGATAAAAATACGTCTCCTTCTCGGCTAAGATGTTTATAGAAAGCTTTTAACACTTAAAATTTAGGAAGAAATAACTCAAATTAATTGTAAATAAGAAATAATTGTTGCTGATTTAAAATTGACTTGTGCTTGCGTTGAATGTTGTGTGGTAGCTCCAGACAGTGCATAAACAGCTCTTTAATAAAGAATATTTTATAATATTTGCCTAACCGATAGAAAAGTTTAGAGCATACATTCAGCTCAGATCGCATAAGGTGACGCGACAGCTGTTATTCAAGATCTGTCAATGGGCTCTAAACCTACCATCCATAAATAAATTTAATACATTAAGTTTTAATGACATAGTGTAAATTTATCTTATCAACGATCCCATAATAACTGTGATATGCAAATCTTAGCTATCGTGATGCCCACACATATAATTATGGGGAAATTTAACTACCTGTCTTTTATCCATTCATGATTCAAGCTTTATTGATCATTTTTAAATCTATTAATACTAAATACCAACTTTACTTACTATTCAGCTTTCATCCATAAAGTAAAAATACTTTATCAGACAGAAGCACTATGGACAGCGCTGTTTTTAATATTTTTACACAATAAGTTACGGTACACAAGTTGACTTAGGCACTTTGTTCAACCACTTCATTTTATTTTAAAATAAGGCTTTATAGTTCTTTGGCATTTTATCAATTCCAAATAAATTAGTGAATAGTTTTACTAAAGATTTTATCTTTAATTCCATTGTACTTGCAGGATGGTCAAATAAAAAATCGAAAAGATTTTGAAGCTACTATTACTAAAGTAAAGATATTGTACAAATGGAAATTGACTCAGAATGGGAACGCTTTTTGTAAGAAACTTAAGTTATGGTTACCATTTTACTAACAACGATACTTTCACAAAAGTATTAGTAGCAAAAAAAATAGATCATAATAAAAAAATAATTATTAAAATAACCTCAAGGGTAAGATGATCTAAAAGAATATATTTTATGGAGTTAACGAAGCCAAAAGGTTTAAAGATTGTGGGTTCACAAGAGAAAAGCAAGTTAAACATATTGATGTCGAGTTTAAAAAATTGGCTCCTAATTATTAAGGCAAAAGTAAATTTAATTCCTTTACGGTAAAAATTATAAAAAGATAGCATTTTTACTTTTAAAAAGTACTAGCTGCATGCCTGAGAAATATATAAGTTGCGGAAATTTGTATTATTATATTTAATTAATTTTATAAGTGACGCCAGAAATCCATGATATAATTGATTAAAGATCAACTTAAAGTGTTTATTTATGTTTTTTAAGTCGATTATGGAGGAAATTTCCTGTCTTATGACGCCCACCAAACAATTTGGATGAAAATACATTAAAAAATATAGAGTATAGTAAATTTTATTATAAACTTAAGTCTTTACGCAGATTTATTTTAGGACGCTTATTAATCAAGCATTTCAGAACATAAACGCATCTAAAATAGACAACTAATTACTCAAATGCTATCAAAATCAATGAATATTACTACCTCTTGGAGCCCTCATTAATATAAAATGAAGCAAATTATTCATCTTTTTATATTTGGTTATACTAAAGACCAAAAACATTATTTATTTATTTATCATCATTACTTTTACTCCCTGATCTGGAAGAGCCTAGAAAAGCTTTCTTGCAAGAAGGTCTGAAGGAGTAAATGCGATAAAACATTTAATTCAAAATAATTTTTGATTTTTGGCGTTTAAATTCAAGGATGTACTATGGTAGCAGTGGTTTATACGAGAGTTGGAATCTTGCAAATATATTTTTGTCTATATATCATACTTCATGTATGATCCATTTGCCGCATAAATACTAGCGTATCTAGAATTCGGTTGACAAAAGCAATCTCTCCGTCATACCTAAAATTATGTAAAATAAGAAATAAGTGAAACATGTGGCATTTATGAAACATGAATAAAGGAATAAAAAGAAGATCATTAACTACCTTACTTTTAAAATTGCATAGAATGCGAATAATATTAGTTAGCTGGCCTACAAATAGGTCAGTCCTGCTGACTACAGTTATAATAAGATGAGGCCTATAATCAATTTCACTTGATTTAGTTGCCAAAGTAAAAGCTTAAAATAAAGAGAAATAGGTAAAAATAACATCATACGGGCAAGTGAATCATTTACTTTATGCATAAGTTAAGATAAAAGAAAGTTCTTTGATGGCTTTCAGCAATATTATCAAGCAAGATATATCAGCAAAGTGATCAAAAATGCCTATCTCTAATCGCGTTTGAATCCATAAATGGTTAAAATTCTCTGATGGGTAGATATATTTCGGAAATAATTAAAATGAATAGATCAGTCGGCATTTCTTTGATGGCAAGAGGAAAGCAGAGGTCAGCTAATTATTGCTATTTAGCGATTCTAAAACTATGAATCACATATAATGTGACACTAATTCATATTTTAAATGCTTATATCTATTCGAAATGAGGCATAAGTCTTGCCATAATAAAAAATAGACTTGTGGAATTTTAGAGTGAGATCATTATATTCATGGATGGAAGGCAGGTGAAGTATTATATACACACTTTCTAAACAAAATTTATAACTTATTTAAATTTAGAAATATAACAAGCAAAGCTTCTCCTCCATGTTAAGGCTAGCCTTGTGAGTGCTAATAAAAAAATCAACGAAAAATGTTTGCGTATGTCAAATCATATATCGATATTTATCAAAAATATTACCTACATATATTTACCAAAAGGCAGTTTATCTGTAATATTTAAAATTTCGTAAGACGTTAACATATTAATGAAAAGGTTAAAATCAGAAAATCTTTGCCATATTGCAGATTGTTGAATGATTTATAAAATTGTTTCACAAAGTAAATTAATATTAGCAATAATATAAGGCTATAAAGCCGAATGAGTTTGACATGATTTTTTTTTTGGAATAGCTTAATGGTACTAAATACCGCCTAAATTTGAGTTCATTAGTTTCAGATGAATAAGTTTACGTATTAACGAATTTTTTTATCAGAAACTGTTTTTTATTTTAACTACATAAAAAATATAGCTATAATACTTCAGCAAAACCTTTTCCAATTCTATTAATTACTTGTTTCTTAATAAGATGAGCTATTTTCTGTTTTCTGCACCTTTTCTCATTATTTGTGTATTTTTAATTGAGTTTAGATGATGCAAGTCAGCAATGTAGTATTAATTTTGTCCGAAACATTTGTACCCTCCTTTATTTAGAGATTCGCAAACTAGGTTTAATCTTGAAATAAGATTCTAAGCTTGATTATAAGATAATGCTGATATTGTAGAACATTCGCCACCCGATTTGATAAAATAAATGTATACGTTAGAAGGAAGATAAATTACTATCGCTAGACGTCCAGTTATGTTTAATAGTATAACTTACGCTAAATTAATTTTACTTTGCGAAACCAGAAGATCGCTTAAAATCACGTTTTCCCTGTAACAAATTGATGCTTATGGCAATGAAGTTTAGTAGTAACATGTCGGAAATACATGCAGATATAAGAAGAATATAATTGATTGATTCTTAAGTAAAAAATATTTGACAATTTATTTGCATAAAACGGAGATAAAAACACTTTTAATGCGTAGATTTACCTATTTCTTTTCAGTATAACATATACAGGCAGACATATTGAAAATTATTTTATACTCACCAGACAATTAATTTCAAAAAGTTTGATTTCGGAAGAAGTGTACTGGACTCTAAATCAACTTGGCAAAAGGGTTCATTTCCAGCTATGTCACTAGAGACTAACGGTTGATCAAAACGTATACAATCAACAAAATAACGTCTGTTTTGCCTGATTATATCCAGTTTCTAGATTAATAAACAATGAAATAACATAAACATGAGGTTACTTTTATCATATTATTATATTTGTTGAGATATAAAGTTTATAGGGTTAGTGTGACCTTGTCTTCGCAACATTTTCGAACCGACGAAAACAAGATCAAACCAACATAATTCATCTAAAGAAGACTGCAAACCAATAAAAGATTAAACTCTCTTGGTAGTCAACTTTATAATGCTTTAGATATTATCCAATCTTGCCAGTATAAGATATTTACTTCAAAGTAAATATCTCATTATAAAATACCTTCTTTTGATCAATAGAGTTTTTATTTTGTTTAATACAAATGGATTGGTAGCAAACTTCATATCACCTTATGCTTTTTAAAATAGATATTTTGATTAATAATATGCTCCTTGTAGAGCCTTTTATTTACCTCATCATTATTTCTATCAGGATTTTAATTCGACACAAGCATAAAAGAATGATGCTGTTAGCACAGGTCTAAATGGCAATTAAACCATTCGAGTATAAGGAATATTATCTAGAAGTATTAAAGTTTGCAAGTTAAAACCTCTAACTTCTATATATTTTGGGACAATATATATCATATACAAATAGTTCTAAGTCTTATCAATGTCTAGTATGAGAGGTTATTACAAATTCGTTAAGCCCAAATTACTGATCCCACGTAGTAGCGTTACATAAAAATTACGCCCAACGCAGATTTTTCGTTTATAAATATAAATTCATATAACTAAGGAAAATATTTCGTAAGCAGACAGTGCAAGAGAGAAATAAAATCGACTAAATATCCTTTTATAGAAAATTTTCATACTCATTATTTGTATGGTCCAATTTTTTATTTAAAGTGCCTCAGATAAATATTTTCCAAATACTACTTATCTACTTAATTCGCTAACTCATGATTATGTTGTGTAGAGTTACATTTATCCAGATTAACATTGTTTTATCTTTTTGTGCTCTAAATCGCTCATGCTAATTATAACAGTCAAACTTGAAAATTTTCAAAGACCAAGGTGTTGTAGCCTCTGGTATGGTCACAGTCTCCTTTCGATTTATAGAAGTGGGTTAATCTCGTTTTGAAACTTTGTCTGGTTGTCAGGGCGACTTAGTAGAACACAGTTAGTCCGAAGTCCTCTGCTACCACTAACTTCTACTAAGTCTCCCTGACAACAAGACCAAGTTGCGACAACGAGGTCAACCCAATATAAATATTGTTTACATTTGCAGATTAATTGATAAAGCAAACTTTCATTGTGGCACTATCTTTGGAACCAATTTATTGGGAAGTGTGCCTGGCATTTATTCCTTAAATAAAATTACTGTACTAGACAACAATTTTACTTTTGATAATAATGTAGCTAATTTAAGGTACACTTCATGAAAAAAAGTTTAATCAGATTCACTGGGGGATTCGGGCTAGCCTTATAACCCTGACACAATATTTCTATCTGACCAGTAAAACTAGAAAAATTGGCTAAACTCTCACCTTATTGCATATTTACATATTTTCTAACCTCGTATTAGATACTTTAGACCACGAGCAATATGCTCAAGGTCTACAAAGATTCCTTGAACTTATTACAAAACCTTTTCAGCCCATGGCCTGAAACTTACCTGCTGAAAAACATCTCCTTGATTCACTTCCAAGGTTGATACAGAATAGGAATTGAGCGATAAAGGGCAGCGTATAGATGGCATGCGTTGACGATTAAAAACATTCGTTAGGGCCGGGCTCATTGTAGAAAGATCTGAAGATGGTACTGTGCTATCCATGACACCGAGAGAATCATAGTCGGGTCTGGTTGAACAAGATACGGTTGTAGCATTGGCAGTACTGTGCATAATGCCAAAATCCTTCCCTAATTGCACTTGACTGTCGGCCTTTGCTACAGAATTGGTAGAAATGTGCAATTTAAAAAAGTAATAGAGCAGCAACGCTTTTTGTAATATATTTTAAATATTATGTTTTAATCTAGCTATAATATGCATGGTTTTCGCTTAACCCCTCCTAAATATTTCATTTATTTCAATATTCTAGTTTAAATCGCGATTGCACTAAATATGAATTTATAAAATAATATGAAACCAATTCATGCTATTACTAACTAAGAAAGATTGATCAGACGAATCCGATATTACTCTCAAATTAATAATTCTGTTTACAGCAAGAAAAGGTGTATTCCTGTATCCATTTTGCGCACAAAGGTACCTACGTCTGTTATAATCTAACTATTTTTACAATTGAACCAAATCATAAATTGATTTTAAATTGTATAACTTCTAAATCTTATTACAGCACATTATTTGACTATGCAAATCTAAGCTAAATGACATTAATAATCAACTAAAATTTTATTTTCCTGCAGGGAAGCAGACTGAGACAAATTTTTATTACTGTAATAAATAATTTTTTATAGATCATAATCCAACATCTATTATGTGGTGATATATGCTTATACATGTTTTATG
>CAAALY010000246.1:0-11126 GCA_900617795.1 Protopolystoma xenopodis
GAATTTAAGTGGGTGAATTAAGAAGAGTAGCACAATGCTATAGACTAAAATCTGCTAAGTAACTTCGTAAATAAATTTAATAGCAAGGGCTGAAAGCAAGAAGATATGAAAATGTGCCTAAAAATATTAAGCGAGAACGTTATAATTGTAGTTGCCAAAGTTAGCGTTAATTTATAATAGCAAAGAGACAAGGACATTTCAGACAATTTCTAAGTATATTATACAGGTTTTGGATACTGTAAACACAAAGCAATTGGATATAGGACCATAGACCTAAGTTTAATAGTTAGAATCTAAGTTCATAAAGCAGTAAGGAGTAGAATTTTAAAATGTCACCTCAGCATCCAGCAGTAATTATGCGATATATGGATGACTATTTCGCAACGAAGTTACATTGAAAAGACAAATTAGACGAGTTTCTGCTCTTCAGAAATGAAACGGATAAAAAAGTCAAATTAACTATAATGTGGAATAAAACAGACATTTATCTTTGTTGGATGTGGAGGTAATTTGTTCGGAGGAGACTCTTAAGTAACGACTGTTCAGAAAGAAGTCACATGTAGGAATAAGCCTTAACTTCCAGTCTAACTATATTTATCGAATGAAGATAAGAGTACTCCAAGGTATGGTCATAAGGAGCCTAGGACTTAGCAATTCTGAGTTGTGTGAAGAGTAACTGGAAAAACTAACTCAGATTTGATTTGTAAGCGGATATCCAGAAGAATCAATACAAAGTAACATACGGATGGGGACGTAGAGATGGAAGGACGGATATTATAAAAGGAAAACAAGAGAAACAAAGGAAAGACGATGGATATGTCTACCCACCTGCGAATTGGCTCAAATGGGGAGAACACCAAAAAAATGTAATATCAGGGAAGCAGTGAACATCCTCTTTCATAAGAATCCGATGAACAGGATATTGTAAGAATAAGTGAGACTTTCGCGTGCTGCCTAAGCAGACTTGGCAATTTAGCGAATACATCAAAAAGAATACGTTCGGACCCAGGAAAACTGTTCAAAAACAGGAAATGACATCGCTAAGGAGTAGGTCATGGAGGACAAAAAGAAGCAAAGAAAATACGATTGAAGTGAAAGAATTAAAATATGGAATCGGCCAAAAATTCAACCGAGGGGGTCCACCTATGGGAGCTGGGATAGGAAATTAAAAATTAAAGGTATAAGTGTGGCAGATTTAGGACCCCAATGTGTGTGCGTTTGTGTGCATTTTTCATGTGTGTACCTTATTGGAGGGTGACTGGTAACATGCTTTACCAAGAGGGATACCAGCCAACATACACATGAACATCATAGTACCCTAAGATTAGATGAGTGTCAACTTGAGAGACGAGAGAAGTGTGCTCTTCGGGATCCAAAAGGAAAGCAGGAAAGAGGTGTATTTTCACACCAGCGGTTATGATTTCGCCGGACAGAAGGCCATAAAGAATGAGACACAATGTGGGGTGAGAAAGATTCTCAGGCTTTGGAAGTGGTATGAACATGGACATGAGAATGGACACCATCTGCCCCAAATACTCGATTATGGCGTAATCAGGCAACTCGAATAAAGGGCTCTTAGGCAGCCAGATTTCAGACAGACATACAGTGATGTTTAGCAGCGACCAATTAACAAACGGGGTAGGACAACAAGGGGAGTCTGAGTGAAGGCCAGGAGTCCTGCAAACGGGAAGTTGATATCGGTTGTGAAGGTGATTACGCTTCATTAAACTCACTTGTAGGGACACACTCTCAGGCGACATTAAAAGGTAGAACAAAAAATAGGGGCGATGAGTGATACCACAACGGTTAAACAGAAAATTGGTCAAGGGGATTGCCTTCACTTGTCACTTTGACAAATTGTAACTGTGCGTATGATGGCGTCTCTAACTGACGATGACGGCGAAACGTTTGGGAATGTACTAAGTCCATTGACCGATGCTGGAGAACACAAATACTATGATAGATGTCAAAGGACTAGGAACGTTCCACAAGGCCTCGGTGATATTACGACTAAGTTGCAAAAATGAGATCGAATCAACACGGTAATAAACATAGTTCATAATGTACACAAGATAAAGGAGACAGAAAATGTATCAATGTTATGAAATAAAGGTCCCTCGATGGTCAATTTTCTCCTATTTGGGCAAAAGCTTGCATGACAAGGAGGAATTAACTGAGGGAGCTTAATTGACATACAAACAGTTAGCTAGATTTCGGTATGAATAGCCTGTGAGAGAATCAATGATTATTACATAAGAACTTGCCAATCATAGTTCGGTTAAGGTGATTTATAGGCTAATAGCCGAGTTTTCGCCATAACGACTTGAATAAGCCTAGCGATGCTATTAATAAATCACTTATCCCTGACTTGCAAGAAATTATTTCATTCAGAATTGATTGGAGTTTGTACTCCGTCTAAGTACCATCAGCAACTCAGACGGGACTCGAAATCGTGTCGTATTGTGGAGAAATTACCGCTCTGAAACATGGTCACGGGTGCTAGTGAGTCGCAGGGCAGATATGACATTTCAGACAATCCAGGCCTCAGCTTTGGCGTATTGGGACTTAAACGTCACTAGGATACTCACGATCCGGTATCGAATCCTGTTGGGAGCGCTGATGAGGCCAGGTCATCACAAAAATATAAGTAACATAACTTAAATAATCTAAAGTGACCTATGGAGGCTAAGTTCTTGTTAAAGAATTTATGACATTATCGAGGCAAACATATGTTGAAAATAAGTCCTAATGAATTATTACATGATATCAATCACTCTATAAGCCTGATTTAACATAAGGTTTCGCTAATAAATTGCTGAATTTTTAGTTAAGATTATTGGAAGGGAACAAGAGGGAACCAAAGAATTTTAGCAATTGAAAAACTAGCATTCAGTAGCTTTAAATAAAAAATAGATAAAAGTGAAAATAAGTGAAAAGTAGAAAGTCTTGAGTTCGAGGAATATACTGTTACTACCATTTCGAGGGAAAGTGTTCGGTGAAGAGATTCGAAGGTCGATTCGACGACGGATTCCAATTAACCAGCTGTTGATTGGCTTTTAGCTAATAATTACATGACAAGAATGGAAGAACACTGCATGGAAGAGATAGTATTGACACCTAAACTGTTAGATAGATTGGATGACTACTTTGCCATATGGCAAGGATAGTTTAGATAATTTCTTGTTTTTAATTAACCAGATTGACTGCAATGTTAAATTGACAATGGAGATTGATAAAGGGAATAATTTACCCTTTTTATATGTCTTAGTGATCAGAGCAGGTGAGAAGTTAAGCAGTGATGTGTATAGAAAGCCAACACATGCTGGCTTTTTTCTTAATTTCGACTCAAACCATAGTTATTAGACAAAGATTAGTATTTTAAAATCTATTATTATCCGGAGTATAAGAGTAGCCGATAGAGACCATTGTGACAATGAACTGGATCGGCTTAAAATAATATTTCTTGACAATAATTGTCCACTAGGTCTGATTGAAAATTTCATTAGATTAATAAAGAATAGCTTTTTGAATGGTGAATACGTAAGAAGAGATAATAAAACCTTTTCTTATGTTTTGACTTTACCTTCGTGCATTCTCTCTAAATCAACAGGTTAACAAATAAGGAAGTGGAGAATAAAACGGTTTTCATGGAAACTAGGACACTTTATTCAGTTATCCCCATTTTTAGAAAGTTGACCCATTATCCAGATCGGGTTGCAAACAGATAATGTGTTCATGTGGTCGCTTTTATGTTGAAGTGACTTGTTGTCCAATTCGACACAGGGTGGCTGAGCACAAAAGCGCCTGCAAAGGCTGTTGGGTTCAAAATACAGAGCTTGCTGAGCACTGGGCAGAAACGAGACACGAGATTGAATGGTCGCAAACTAGTCGCTTTGCTGATTATGATATGCTTGCGGCTAAACGTAAAACTAGAAAAGCCAGCCAAATAAACCGAATAAAAAACACATTGAATGTAAGGAATACCGACAAAAAGATAAGTAAAAATTACTTGTGTTTAATTAATAGACTCAAGGATAGAGTGGGTGTTTGTCCGCTTTCAAAAAGCAGGTGGCACAACTAGCCTTTTCTTATGAGATGTTTTCAGCCTATTTTGTTCAAGTTGATGGAGGACTGGTAATAGAATTTTCCCACAATGATATGAGTAGAGTAGCGTAGCAAAAATACGTTTGCTTCATTAATAATCCCATCAAATAATGTGATATGGGAAAAGGCCTGGGCTTCCTTGAATTTTCTTGGCTCGTTAGCTTCAATTTTGTTGTGATGATGATACCTTGCTCTAATGATGTTTGTCATATGACGGACGAAAGATTAGCACCTTTTCACCGAAATCGAAGATTACTTAGGAAACAGCATCAACATGAATGTTCCAGTAAAACCAATCGACAGCTGATTAAAAGGAATCCGGCGTCGTCGTCTGATGGAATCGACCTTCGCATCTCTTCAACCAACACTTTCACTCGAAATGAAGGTAAGTTCAACAATTAAGTCTTTCTGTAGGATCTCTCAATAAAGACATGTGTCAGTGTCATTTAAATAAAATTTTTCTACATATGTGACGTAAATGCTTACAAATTTACATCTCATGATCTAAACCAGCCTGACTTACGGACTTAAGCAGTCTCGGTCAGGGCTTTCTTTGAGGTCATTAGGCCTTGATGATCAGAGCCTAACATTAACCTTTTAATAACTCTGATTTAGGACCGGTATTGCGTATAAAAGCTAGCACACACACACGCACACACTCGAGCAAAAGTTGCAGGACCAGTATGAAAGATATTTAGCCAAACCCCTCTATACCGATCTAGATTTTGGCCTAACTGAGTCTATATAAGAGGTAAGACAAAGCCGGGCAGTCTTCTTGCCCGAGTGTTAACTGGAGACTCTTACAAGAATGAAATCCAGCTCTGATGATGTCCATCATATGATAGAAGAAAGCTCAGCACGTTTTCACCCGAAACGAGGGAGGAAGTCTTGTGAACTGCGTCAAAATGAATATCGTATAAAAGCCAGACGGCTGCAGTAAAACGAGATTCATCCGTCCTCATCTAGTGAAATCGACCAACGAATCTCTTCTTCATGCAGTTTCATACGAAATGAAGGTCCCCCTAACAATGTTATCTCAGGAAATTCATCGAAATCAAGTTTCTCTTCGTATTCCTCATACACTTAAGAGCAAAACGAAAGCGGGTCTAGCTAGGTGAGAACTCTTTTCTCCATTTAATTTGGTTTCCGAAAAAGCTAAGTATCTTTCTTTTATAGATCGATCTACAATAAACTAAGGAGCCTTGTTAAGATTAAGAAAAGTCTTTAAATGCATTAGCATATTTTGCTTATTTATGGAGGACTGTTTATCAATGCCTTGATTCGTGAAGTACTTGCTAGAATATTCTGAATTACATAGTTTCTCATGCCTGATCTTAAACGCAATTTGTCCTACTTTTATTGCGATCATGAATAGTTAGGTTTCTGTGAGCGCTAGTAAGTTATTAAACTATATATCTAATAACTTGAAGCATCAGAGGAAAGAGATCTATTTGTCCGAAAGTGACGTTGTCAACAAAGAGGAGAAAGTAAAATTTTTCCAGATTCTGAGCGATCGGATTGATCAGTCGCTCATCGTAAGGACACACTTATGCTCGTATCAGGTATGACTTCTGGGAAGACTCATCGTTAAATACGCTGTGTTCACATGTAAGACCGGTGTTCTTAATCATTATACAAAGACTTAGTTCGCCAATTTTGTATAATATAGTAAAGCATGAAAAGCATATCATTTATTAAACAGCTTGGAGTTAAAAAGAAGAGGTTAAGAAATATTCGCAAAAGTCTGTCGGTTAAGAGAATAAGATGTGGTAATTAGAATTTAAGCCCAGGAAACGAGTACTCTGAGAAGTCCCCATTTGTCTTATACGGCGAAAAATTTTAGAATATTTAAAACGGTTTGCTTAACCTGAAAGAAACTGTTTCAACAGAGGGTACCGAATAAATAATTAGAGGTTGGCTAAATTGAGAAAGAATGCAACAAATCTTCTCAATCAAATAGATTAAAGTTCAGAAGCTTATATATCAAGACCAAGATGGTGTGGCCTTAAATTTAGCCACAGTATGGATAACTTGACACATAACCAGACGTTTCGCCGGCATTGCAGTGAAAAGCACCATCCTCAGCACAAAGTTACAGCTTATCAAAGTGATAAGTAATAAAAATCCAGTAGGATTGAGGGATATAGATACAGCGCTAAGAGCCATGACTTTGGGCGGAAGCCACGACGAACAAATAGAAAATTGGTCAATAAGAATGACCTTTCTTGTCGCCTTGATAAGCTCTAACTTTATGCTAAGGGTGACGACTCTCAATTACGATGCTGATTTCGATGCGGTCATAAACGTCTGGGAATGTACTAAGTCAACAGTTCGATGCTGGAAATTATCATAGTAGATGACGCGGTACTGAACGTATTCCACAAGGTCTTCGTGCCGTTCCGTCGAAGTTACCTAAATAAGGTCAAAGCAACACAAAGAGATGGAACTCAATAAAAAGATACGAAAATTCAAAGCCATGTTTTTCAGAGAGGTGTCTAATTTGAGGGATGTAATCGCTCGAAGATAAGTGGATTTAGCTATAAGGCAGTTAAAATGACCAATATTCTAAATAAAATTATAGAAATACGTCTCAAATGGAAGTGCTGAGCTAGTTGCTGGCTGGTAAGCAAACTTACTTGTAGATGATTAACCAGGTGGGTGGGAACTGAACGGTGGTAGGCTAGAGAGGTATCAACAGCGGAAACAATTTGCGATGCTGATTCAGAAACTTCCGTCAATCCAAAGTTGGCACTCCCTCGAATTAGATTATCAGTTATCTGTCGCGTAAGAGCCTGGAAGAAACATAAAGATGCACTAACTAGGTAGGCAGGTATATAATCAATAAAATAACAAACAGAAGGCCACACCATCTTGGTCTTCATATCTACAATAAAATAACGAAGATTTATATGGGGACAAGACAGATAGTAAAAGCATGAAAGAAGTTAATTAGATAGTATTACCGCAAGGCGGAGATGAAATAAATCCCTATACTGAATAATATTAAGTAAAATATTTCCAAAGTTGGCATTGACCATGACATTTTAAATGCCTGGCTAAATTGGCAATAGTGAAGCGTATAGGTTGTGCCCATAGGTGAGCATAAGGTGTGAGTATACATAAGTATAAATATAAGGTGAACTTAGACCGTTTATATCGCTTAGAAATATAAGCAAAAGGTATTATCTAGGAAAATAGCTAGAACGCTATGAATACTATGCGAAAAGCAAAAATTCGAGGTGTCTGCTCTCTATCTCAAGCTAAAATTTCTCAATTGAGTATCTACCAGTCGGCCCGATTTTCTACATAGTCCAGCATAGCGAAGCCATGTCTTAGTATTTTCACTAGGACGCAAGACTAGACTACGTAGCTGGATCAGCTCAGCCCAATCCTCAGGATTAGCTTGACAGCCGAGAAGCCGACGATGCCAGGCGGCCCGAAGAATTGGCCGACGCTCAGGACGCAGCTTATATTGGACTAGCTCCTCAACTTCCGAGAGCATCTGGGCACCAACGAGATCCTGGAAAACGAGGAAAATGAGCGAGAAGAAAATGCTTAGAAAAAAGGAGCTCCAAGATACGAAGAATCAAAAATTAAGAATGCTATTTTAGATCACGTTGACGTTAATAGTGGATCTAATGTGGCGGTTGCGTAGGCCGAAGTAGTTATAATGAGAGTCGAAAAATGGTGGTGCAAAAGATGATGATCTTAATTACGGAAATAGCAACCATATAAATTATAGTAGCAGTGGTAGATGTGATGAGAACATTTTTTCGGCCCAGTGTTCCAATATAGATAAAGTCAAGTGTTAACACTCAAGGTAAGCCAAGCCCCTTCTAAATCACATTAAGAGGTGAGATTGCCGATTAATCAAACATGTATTTACCATTAAAATATAGAACATCCCTTGCTTTCAGGTGACCAACTGGTGCCCGTGGATGTATAATGGAGTAGTAACGTCACTACGATATCCACGACCCTGTATCGAATCCCAATAAAGGAAAGAGGTAGAAACTGTCGTCCAACCTAGGTGAGATAGCCAGTTGAGAGGCAAGGCAAAGTAAAATTAAGTGGTATCCTGAGGCAAATCCATTTCATTGTGAAAAGGCTTAACTAACAATCCTTAAATCCAACTAAATGATCTAGTGACAAACTTCTTATTGAAGAATTACTGATAGTCTTGAAAGCTATTTACATCGTTGCTAAATTTGCAATCACACAATAAAAGTTGTTTAGAAGAGGATATGGCTGCTTTGAATGTAACATCTTTCCGATAACCCGCTTGAACACTCAGTTCCGTAGCGAAGTGGCAACGACAGCAAAATACTCACGACTCGGTATCACATACTGGAGGCTGATGACATCAAGGTAAATTCGAATCTACAGTACGCCAGAATTAAGATAATCTTTCAGGAGACCGTCCTAAGTAAAATTCAATGACATTGTTGGACTTTGTCATAGTTTTGGAAAACTCAACTATCGGTCGTTATTAGAGGGGGGACGTTCATTTCGTATGAAAGTGTACGAAGAAGAGATTCGTAGGTCGATCTCACCAGAAGAGGAGGGCTGAATCCCGTTGTGATGCAGCCGTTTGGCTTTTATACGATGTTCCAATTGACGCAGTCCACGAGACTTCTCCCCTCGTTTCGGGTAAAAACTGGCTGAGTTTTCGCCCATCAAATGATGAACATCATCAGAGCTGGATCACATTCTTGTAAAAGTCTCACGGTAATACTAGGGAAAGAAGACTATCCGGCTCTATCTTACCTCTTATATAAACTCAATTGAGCAAAATAAAATTAAAAATTTAGAGATATAGAAGTGCTTGGCTAATTATCCTTCATATTGGTCCAACATGTTAGATTAAGCTCATCAAGCAAACCAGACGTGCCAAATTACGCAGTCCTAATAATGTTCTTCCTCGAGTTGTTAAATGTCAATGACTCTAGACTAAGAGGTGGAGACAAATGGCTTCATAACTTGACTTACATGCTAGCAAGCTTATATCGCATTATCTCAACCATATTTGCTTACGGACTTACGCAGTCTCGTTCAGGGCTTTCTCTTGGGTCATTAGGCCTTGATGATCAAAGCCTGACATTAGCCTTTCGATCACTCTGATTTAGGACCGGTATTGCGTATAGACGTTAACACACACATACACTCGAGCAAAAGTAGCTCGACCAGTATGAAACATAATTAGTCAAACCATTCTATATCTAACTAGCTTTTTTAATTTTCTTTTGCTTAATTGAGTCTATATAAGAGGTAAGATAGAGCCTGATAGTCTTCTTTACCTAGTGTCAACGTGAGACTTTTACAGGAATGAGATTCAGCCCTGACAATATCCATCACATGATGGACGAAAGCTCAGCCCGTTTTTAGCCGAAACAAGGAAAGAGGCCTTGCGAGCTGCGTTAACCTGAACGTCGTATAAAAGTCAAACGGCTGCAGTACAACGGGATTCTGCCGTCCTTTTCTGGTGAGATCGACCTACGAATCTCTTCTTCATGCACTTTCATACTAAATGAAAGTCCCTCAACAATGTTATCTCAAGAGATTCATCGAAAACCAGTTTCTCTTCCTATTAGTCGTTAAATCATAATAAGCGAGTTAGGTTTTTATAAATAAATAAAAAATATATAGCTCTGTTTTGATCCAGCCAAATCTTCGTTTTTTAAAAAAAAATGAAGGCTTGAATAAAGATCATAATGTTATCGCACCCAGCATCACAAAAAACAAATATAAAAAAGTGAGCAATAATTTATTTAAATTGCTAACCCACCGGATAAGCACGATTGTAGCTCTCGCTGGCCATTGCAGTCAGCTCGGTATCTAGCAGGTCTCTAGCTCGATCCACTTCAACTTGTGCAAGAGCGTATTGCTCCTTGTATAACGCCAGAATGGCTCGATAGAGTCCGGTTGTGTAGCTGCATTCAAGACTAGATTCAGCCCCACAAACTAGAGCGGTGTTAGCAGCAAACCCACAAGTTAATTGGGAAGTAGCCTCTGCCATCCCTGCAGTATAGAGGCTGTTTCCACTTCCCCCACCACTAGCTGTAATACCGGATAAACCAGTACCAGAAGAAACTATTAGAGAGCCTGGCAAGGCTGTGGTTGATATGCGACCGATGGTAAGCTGAACATTAGTATTAGTGGAAGGCCTATTATTCGATTGGCTAGCTGGACGTGACATAGCTTGCACATACTGCTCGACGCGGTCCCAAGCGCGTAAGGTACATGCTGCACTCGCGGCCAAAGGAGCCATGCGGCGCTGCAGATCAGGATCAGCAGATTCCCAGCGCTCCTGGGCCATTTGATTTAGGGCTTGCCTTATGGTACAGAGAGAAAGGATAAAAAAGACATGAAAAGGCTTTTCGTTAATAAGTAGACTTTCTTAACTGTCATAATATTACGACACCCTAGTTTGCTAAGTGCGATAGTGGAGGTTTTCCCACAAGCCATACCTCATTTAAATCATATTTATAGTGGAAATGTCGATTAGGCGAATATGTACCTGAAATTACAATCGACAAAAAGAGTATTCTATTATGGACTAGGGGAAAAAAGAAAGTAGCCATTATCATTGTAAATTTATTACCAGTGGCCCAACGCCCTAAGGCAACGCATTCGCCCAAGAATCAGATTCGACTTGTCCTTAACTCGGCAATCCTCGAGTTTGCGATCGTAGAGATCAAGGGCACGTTCCCAATCGTGAAGCTTTTCATGCCAAATCTCCTCGTCCGTCTCCATTAAGGAAAGTGAAAAAAATAAAAAGAGTAGTAATTAGGACGGGCTTGATTAATTCAATTTCTAAATAATCCTTTAAAAGGATTTAGTTATTTATGGGAAATAGTGGATAAAACTCAAAAGTAAGCGTATCATGCAATTTTTTGGTCTTAGTAAAGAAAACTAAAGGTTTAGGTGTGCAAGAAGTAACCTCACAAAATTTATCACTAAATGATATCAAATATGCAACAATGTAAATCTAAAATAAGCAAATAAGAATTATAGTATCTGTG
>CAAALY010000247.1:0-11108 GCA_900617795.1 Protopolystoma xenopodis
CGAGAGACTGGCCAGGAAGGATGCCTACAGTTAAGTACACAGAGGTCTCGCACAATCGGGAATGTATGTGATTCCTTTGTTCTTGTTCTGGCCAGATGACTGCGTCTTTGTCATAGTAGACTTGATGGTACAGCCTAACACATTACCATTTGTGTGTACATACAAACACACACCCACATGCATACAATGCATATATATTTATTCCTATGACTCTGTGTATGGCGACGAACCGCTTCCGAAGAGAGTACAGGCAGACTCATGTGACTTGAGCCATTCAGAGAGTTGGCCGCTGCTGAAGGACAATGCGACCGGGCGACTTCACAGTTTTGCCCATTGAAATCTGGGTAGAATAGGTTTATTCTGATGAGACGATTGGAATGAGCAGTGAGCAGGCTCGTTATTCGACCCCGAGGAACTGGAGCTCTGCTACCAGCGAGACCAATGGAACAGGGTAGGTTATCGGAATTTCGGCAATCCCATGCAATTGTTCTCTTCATCGGACCAGTCCAACGCGGATAAAGCAAGTTTAGGTTGAGAGCGCTCCAGAAAACAGCAAACGTACTTGGGACCACCACATTTGTGGCTGTGAGTGAGGCATATTTACGGCGTATATGCCACTCTCCAGCGTGATGCAGCGGAACAGGACAGCGCCAGTGTGTGATAATAACGAGAAAGTATTATATTTCTGAGAAACCTGTTGAAGTTTGTTATTTTCCTGTCATGCATGATTTTGTCTAATTATGCAGGCTCCAGTCTTAAGAGCATTCCAATCAACGCTAGGCCGCTTTTTTTGTTGTCACGACTTTAGAAAGCTTAGCACGCAAGGGTCCCTAGCATTTGCTTTGGCCAAGTCTGCAAATGGAAGTCCTTTGAGAGTTTATGCATTTACAACTAAAACAGTAAAATTCATTTATGCCTATCCACCTGGTGCAAAAAACCTATCAATTATATCACCATGGCTACAAATAGTTATGAAATGAGGCATCAGTCCTAGCTGCTAAAATATTTTTAAATTACTTACGCCTCGCTATAATAATTGCATATTCCAGACCCGCAACGATTTTACAGGTAGCCGAATCCACCTCTGTACCAGTTTTGCTTCGTAGTAATCAAGATTGTGAAGGATGAATGCGTGAATCAGTTTCAAATGTTCTTACTATTGCAGCAATAGCCACTTTGTACACGATTAATTGAATGAAGAACTTGCATCTTGTCATGCATCACGCGCTGTGTCAAACTTGTCTTCTCTCAGGAATCGCACCGTCATTTGCCTTAAATCCATTTAATATTAATCAACACGCATGAATTGCAAAGTAAAGTGTGCCGTTCTCCATTTATATCACTTTTCGCAGTAATTTATATCAAACATACATTCCTTATATTTGCCGTTTAACTTGATAAACTACTCATTTATAGTTAGTAGAAGATTTTCGTTTCACAGCAAGCAGGAGTCTGTGGATTGTGTGTCCATGGTTCGGGTCTCATTGAGGCTTTTCCTCCAATTTATCGTGATCAGTCTGGCCATTAGTGCAATAGGAAAAAAAGCCGAAACTTGGCACCTCAGCAGCAGTCGAACGCAACTTCAGTTTTTAGATGCTCCACCTGGTTTGTATGCCACAACTTAGATGGACCCTTTCGTTGTCCAACACTTCCCGGTCCCGCAGCTTAGGACAGTGCCAAGAATTTACGCTTCACCTCACTTTCCTTTACTGTATCTTCATTGCTAGGGCAGAAATAGAGCTCCAACGTTTAATCAGCATTTCTGCATGTCTCAAACGTCGCTTGGCAAAGGAGAAATATGAGCGCATCGAATCGAGAACACACGAGGAGGCGGAGAGGCATCATAACAGCAATAAGGGAGCATACCTCTTAACACGAATAAAACTATCCAAAATCAGATCCAGATCTTGCGCAATAGGGTCCAATGGATTCCTCCAAACCTTCTTTTATGCAGAAGCACTAATGTGAACAATTATTCGGTCTGAAATGGGTTATCTCTTCAGGTATACGATTTGGATTTAGGCCAGACAATCGGGTATAACCGATAATCCGTCTGTCCTCACCTGCGCTTTCCATCTTTCTTCGACAGCTGACTGACTTAAAATTCATAGACCTGGACCTGGTCTCTGGGGATCCCTAAAAGCAGGACGACAGTTTGGGGGATGGTCATTCACAGCATACCAGATAAATCTAACCTCGTAGGCTGCCTTTTATTGCCTCTTTGGTGAGCTCGCCCAGAACGTGAGCCAATCCCTGAGAGAGAGAGAGAGAGATATACCGCCTGACTGTGCGTATGTGCTGTGGTGTGCCGTTTCAGGCGAAATTTGTAGAAAATTGAATTCTTCTGAGAATAAATAGGCATGGTGAAGACATTCTTTTTGCCTTCATAGACCAAAATTCGTGCACTTAGTTATTAGGTCTTAATGATTCCTTCGCTTCTCAAACCTGACTCTATGCGGGTCCCTACGAAGAGAGAACAAAGCTGTCGAAAATCTCTGTTTCCCAAACTCTCCTATCCCTAAAGGCACCCTCATGAGAGAGTAGAACGATCCTGACACCAATTTAAGATAAACCCAAGAGCAAAATATGAGGCGAATGGGGTCTGCCCCAAAAAACTACGAAGTGTGCTGTTCATGTCTGGTGTGAAGAGGGCCAAGAGAAAGTTTACAACCATGCATGTAAAGTCGTCAAACCAAGATACCTTATAAGACAGAGAAGCACCCTCAAAAAGGCACAAGCTGAGATACAACTCACGTCGAGATTCATAATTATAAAGCATTGTGAATGTGTACGCCGAGCAATAATAGTCCGGTGTACAAGGGCCTAGTGGCTCATTTTTTACCTAAACGAATAATGCTGAGGGTAATTTCAAATACATCGGCAGAGCATATGCTTCAAACACAGATTGAGGGTGAAGGAAGAGTCGGCCAGGTCCTAAAACTTCGTGAAGCTTGCTTATTGGATTTTTAGTAACCAACACATTAACAATTAGGTCTATAATAGATACGTATAAATAGGTTGAAGTGAGTCAAATTAACGAAATGGTTCATCATATAGCGCAAAGACCCTTTCAACAAGTCAAATAATTTGTGAGGTTATACTCTGATCCAGGTGTACTTTTGGGTTATTTGCCTAAAACGCGAAATTCTTGAGTTTTTTAATTTTTTTGGTGAGTTTCTTGGTAGCTTGGTTGAATTAGCGTGGTATTTTGCAATTATAAAAGTTCAGAGAAGGATCGTGTCTCAATCTAGTTTAAGATGCTTTATTATCATTGCAAACTGAGTTGTTTGGAGGAGTTTTCGATGATGCTACCAATTTTTTTAATTATGATATTGTCCTTATTATCTATGCTTGTTGGTTAATATGTGATTTTTTTGTTTCAGATGACCATTTTAAAGTTGTCTGTATTTCCATAGCCTGAAAATTTAATTTATGTTCTGAAGATTTAATTATTTTTTGTTTGATTTTTTTAGAGGAAGTAATGTATTCGGGTGCGTTGATATTATTAACTTCCTTCTAGGCGTATGCTGATTCATTCTTTATTAAGATTAGTTTCGGGTTTCTATGGGTCCATGTGATACCATTGTTGGGGAGACTTTCATTTCGTGTGAGTGTATAAGGAAAAGCTTCTTTGATTGATCTCACTGCAAGGAAACGGCTGATTCACATTGTTCTGTTGCCTTTTGGGTTTTAGCGTGACATTCAGTTTGGCACAGTCCATGATACATCCTCCCTCGTTTTGGGTGAAACTGGGCTAAGCTTTCGTCTATCATATGATGGATATCATCAGAGCAAGAAGTCATTCTTTTAAATGTGTTAAGTCAATGCTATGTCAAGACGACTGTCCAGCTCAATTTAACATCGTATATATTCTCATAGCTAAAAACGAAAATATATAGACATAGATAAATAGATATAAAATAATTTGGCTATTTCACTTTCGCATTACTCATGGTAATTTTACTTGGGTGTGATTGAGTGTGTTTGTATTATAACGTCAATACGCAATACCGGTCCTAAATCAGATTGATTAGAAAAGCCTTTTGTCAGGCTCTGGTTATCAAGATTTAATGACCCAATTAAAAGCTTTGACCGAGACTGCGTAAGTCCTTGCAGAACTCTGGATGAGATAATAAAATGTAAGCTTGTACACGCATAAATCAAATAACGAAACAACCCGCCATAAACTGCCAGGCCAGGGTCATTAAGTTTTCATGACCCACGGAGAGGCATGACTGGGATTGCGTAATCGCCAAAGTTTGGTTTGGTTGATGGGATTAATCTACGTGTTGAACTAGTGTGAGCGAAGTTAGAACCACTAGTGAGCTGACAAGCAGGGTCATCTTCTTTTGAATGTATACTCAGCATATCCCTCATTCAATCTTTAAATTAAGCACAAGTGGTTCTTAGTGAACTTTTTGCCACAGTTCCTCGCATTTCAATAGTCCTTGTTGTTTCATTTCTGACAGCAGATGTACTATAATCTGCAAACCGGTGGGTTTGAGATCATTCTATCTCGTGTCCAGTCTCTGGCCTGCGTTGAAGCCAGCTGACCATACAAGCATTTGTGTGTTCCGTTAAACTTTGGCGAATAGGCCGACATCTCACCAACCACAGAAGACCACATTCTTGTAACAGCTGAATCACACTAATGTGTCATATTTCTCTTTCAAGGATTAAACAAGTCTCTTCATCATGCACTAACATTCAAAATGAAGGCCTCACCAAAAATGTTTGAAATATGCAGTGGGACCATTGAAACAGACGGACAAATCTCCTTATCACACACACTTGGGACGAGGAGAAAAAGCTAACTTTCCTGTCTTTGTGATGCTCTATTAGGTACCAGGGCGACCTGTGTTGCACACTTCTCCTCGAAGTCCTCATCCATCGCGTCGCGCGTCTTCCTCGGAAGGACAGCGAGCCCAGTCTAGACAAAGGGAATCAGCCTATGATAGCACCAAACGACGGGATAGCTGATGTCTCTGCTCGTCTGACCATTGACGTCTTGCAGACATTCCGCTCAAATTTGAGCTGACAATCAGTTGGTACAACCTCATCTGCCCGTGGCTAATAGGTAGGCTGCATACCTCCAATCGGCAGTCGGCAATTTGAATAACTAATCTCAGTATGTGTACATAATGCTGCTGTTTAGTATGCAAGCCAGTTTATACTTTGAACAATTATCCCGAGCTGATTCAGTCATTTTATTGGCTCTCATGCTCCAGTTGACTGCACATAGGCATGCATAAATTTGTAATCTTCATTAAGCAATTGGTGCAGTCAGCTGTTCATATGCACACACGCACACAGTCGGTCCAAAGTGAGGACAGATAATGTTAAACCGCCTTGCAGTTCACGAAATCCAACTCCCTTGAGAGGCCGGCTTTTAAGCCTTCGAGGTTTGGCAAGTGAAAGGGGGACATTTTGGGGCACGGTTACATATTTGCCAAAAGATGTCCAACCCTCAGAAGGGGACGGTGATTGTCGAAGTCTGGCTGCCTCAGCTCAATCTCTCAACCAAAGCCTTCGGGACTAGGCCGGTTTATCTTCTCGATTGCCTATTTATCTTCTAACACCAATTCCAGGAAAGTTAAATGATAGGCTTGCCTTCGCCGGGGTCATAGGGAAATGCAGCCTCTTGTGTTTGGGCCTTGATGCCGTAAATTTGGCTGTTTAACACGCCGTTTCAGTCAGCACATAATAAGGAATTAAGAAAAGTATCGAGCTCACTTTCATTTCGAGTGAGAGTATGGGGTGAAAGTAAGTGGATACCACCAAAAGAAGGCGGTTAGGTCTTTTTGACCAGATGTTGGTTGGCCGTATTGAAGCAAACTTATTGATGTTGTTACCGAATTGGGTGAAAACGGAAAATGGATGGACATCACCAGAATAGAGTGACATTCATACAAACAGTCAAGCTAAAGAATCAGCATAACTTGGTCATATATCCCTAAATATGTGCATTTTGAAGAGATATAAGATTGAAATTATATGCCAACCGGGAAAAATGTGCATGCGTCTGTGAAAAAAAAGGGTTTCGAGGAATTTCTTAATGATATATTGTGACATGACCTACCATTTCGAGAAAAAAGTTGATGGAAAAGAATTATTGAATTGGTCTCACCGGAAACCGAAGATTGACTGCCACGAAGTGAAGACGCTTGAATTGTGCGAAGAAGTCTGTGATTCACAGTCATACTAGCCCGAAAAACCTGAGCTAAGCCCTCGTCTGTCATGTGACAGACAGACATCATCAGAAAGAGAAAGCATGACCAACGAAAAGACACACCAAATACAATAAGCCAAGAAAGCAAGAGTGTCCCGGTGCCATTACACCCATTTATTATGACTAACTTTGCAATCCTAATGAGGCACACAATTATTTGGTTGGCTATTTCATACCTAACAAGCATTTTGTTGGTGGAGGAAGCTGATGCATGGAAGGGAAGTGGATGCAGAGGCAACTGTTTCCCTGTTTAAATAATCAAATGTATGCTCCTGCAATTGTTGTTTGCGTATTGTGTGTATGCAATGTCAAAGTCATGTGTAGTGTGGGATTTCTAATCGCACTCGAAGCTAGTCAAGCCTCCTCCTCTGTCCAACATCCACAAACTTCTTCTTTCCTTTTCACTTTGCCACATTTATTCTTCCTATTCAGAATTCTGTGTGTTTTGGGTGTTTATGTTTACTTCTGAAAATATTTTTCTTGCATCTGAATTTCCCGTAGCCTGCAATAAGAGGTGTTTTAGATCATTCGGATTGCGAATTTAGGCATAAAATGTGGGAGTGGTTACACCGGGTCACTCTTATTTGCTCAGATAGTTGTATTTGGTATGTTTTTTCGTAGGGCATGGTTTCTCACTCTTACCGTGACCGTTTGTCACTTGACAGACCAAAGCTTAGCATGGACTTCTCGGGATAGAAGGACGGTGAGCCGAGGACTTATTTGCACTTTCAAGGCGTCTTTACTCTGCGATAATCATTCTTTAGTTTTTGGTGAGACCAATTTATAAATATTTTCAAACCAACTTATTCTCCGACATCAAAAGTCATATCACAGCAAGTTGGCATATTTTCTATTGCAAATGCAACTTGATAAAACTAAGCTTCTTGAGTAACGTTAACCATAAACATCTATTTGAAAATTCATATCACACAGGAATAACAACTTTGACCTTTTGTTGTCCCGATTTAAGAGTAGAATAGAATTTGTTTGACCTTGCATTTGTAACTTTACCGGGAAACATCAAGATCAGATAAAAGAAGACGATCAGATCAAGGAAATATTTTTGAACAGGAAGTAGAGATATCCCAAAGAAGAGACCACAGAGAGTGAGCCTAATCAAAGCAGGTAGAACAACTATAACATTTGGGGACTTATAGACACGAAACTGGGAAATGAAATTCATAGACTTGGCACGAGAGATGCGACGGAGACCGGAAATAGTTGGCATATAGTAGGCGGATTTGATCATAGACGTGATCGGTGAAGGCTATGCCAAAAGTATAAGGGAATCTGTAGCGTCGAGTTATTTTTCTATCCATCTTGAGGATCCTGACTTTGAGGA
The DNA here is from genome assembly GCA_900617795.1 of Protopolystoma xenopodis. Lineage (NCBI taxonomy): Eukaryota > Metazoa > Platyhelminthes > Monogenea > Polystomatidea > Polystomatidae > Protopolystoma > Protopolystoma xenopodis. Next base: position 7,572 of record CAAALY010000247.1, read on the forward strand.
CCTGCTCAGTGAGGCTGTAGGATACGTGCTACCAAAGGCTTGAGGCAAAGGGTCGAACTAAAGGCCTCTAGTAGCACGGCCATAGTGAAAGGGACTGAATGAAATTACAGAATCAGAGAGATGAGAGAGGAATCCTATAGGGCCAGAGGGAGACTCTGATGGAATGTGAAGGAAGAATATTGCAAACTAAAGGGACAGACTTGGACCAACACACCAAATGCAGTGAGGCAGAGGACGTGAGAACTAGCGAGGTTTCACGAAACTAGGTTTGGATCGGCAAGTAATAAATTTCGAAGGTGAATGGGTTTTACGAGGATATAGGAAAGGTGAATGAACCATGACTGCTTAGCAGGCAATTGGTAAAATAATTGGCTTCACTTGTCTCTTTGACGAGTTGTGGTGCGGTGATTCGAATGAAAAGGCTCATTGACGATGCTGACGATGAGAATGTACACAGTCTATGGTTCGACGCTGAAGATTATCATAGATACAATGGACATCGGACAATTTGCGCTCCTCTAGGTGGTCCCGAAAATATGATCCATTTGTAAAAGCAAGGACAAAACACTTCTATAAAACGAAAGAAGATTTCGACCATACTAGAAAGCCCACAATCGTGGTCTTCATACTTTAGATTAAATCCTGACTTACCATTTAATTTAAATGTTTCTTTAATTGGCTATTGCATGGCTTCGAGATCTTTGGGAAAATGCAGTTTTTCCGTTTGTGGACAAGGTCTGGTTTCGAAGCCCACTAGAGGTAAGAATAAGAAAGCACAGCATCTTCTAGCAACAATGTAGATTTTTAGCATCGTACCTCCTGTTTACTTGATCGTAGCCAGTCTGCGCTCAGCCACTACACCAACCGTGTCAACTTTGGAGGCCCGAACAATTTACTTGCCCGAATAGCGGATCGACAAGCCTGAAGAAATTCTAGCATCTTCCTGGAAGGAGACGCAACTTTTCACCTTGACCAGACCAAAATAATCCAGTCGACGAGCAGAAAAAAGACTAAAACTATTGTGTATGTGTGTGCGTATGTGAAAGGGGAGTGAAAGGTGAATAAATGAGTACATGAAGCTCGGGTAAATATGTGGATGCAACGTGGACTTGGCTGTCTCTTGCCTAAGGCCATGCAGCGTCCGCATATATCCTGGAGCATTCCTGAAGTGCCGGATTTCCAAGAGTCTGTCAGTATGCCATAGTTTGGCTCACTTCCATCTTGAGTGAAGTTGGGTGAAGAGCAGACTCGAAGGTCAATCGCACCAGTCGACAACAGCGGATTCCTCTTGACCAGTTGTCGTTCCCGGCCCGGACGTTCCAGAAGTGTTTTGTTTCGAGGAATCGGGCGAAAGTGTGTGATAAAAAGGTTAGCACGTTTTCATTGAAATCGGAGAAGACTACCTCGGGGCCGGTGTTGACAAGGATGTTCTGGTAATGCGGAATCCGCAATCGTATTCAGATGGGATCAACTTTCGAATCCCTTCTTCACACACTTTGACTCGAAATACAAGTGAGCTCAACAATTGAAAGCTAAGATATTGCTGTAAAAACAACCTTTATATGCAATTATATCTATTCTTAGTATCATAAATGTATCCAGATTTAGTTGCCCATCTATCTACCTATTTTTTCGTTCATCTTCTGATATACTCGTATCTTTGTTTGGGTGTGTTCGTCTAAATTGTTCGGAAATGTACAGTAACCTACCCCGATGAAGAAATCATTTATTTCTAAGTTTCGCTGCCAGACAAAGCAACCACTCATTACTTAGTTATGAAATATTTCCTCGTTTTAGTTTATTTCCATTTACTTTTTTTCCGTGTTTTATCTCTCTATGCCACTTTCTACTGACCAGCAGAATACAGTGGAGGGAAGGGAAAAGCTAATAAGTTTAAGGTTTGGTCAACTGATTTAGGGAGTATATGTATGGTCGGGCAAGGGATGGGGATTATCAGTTGCTCAATCACGCTGTCAAGATTCTGATAGATGGGCTTAGTCCAAAACAGTCGATGGGCTTTGATGCTTTATGAGGCCAGATGAAAAGCGATAACTATCCTTTAGCTGATGGACTGTGTCAGATTATTTAGGGCGGCAAAAATCTTTTAATATAAAGCCTAGCTTGATATTGCATTATTTGTCAATATGCCTTGCTGCCTAATTTCGTGAATTGGGCCAGGTACTAATTTGAAGTCAATCCAGCTCAGCGACAGCAAAATGTGTCAGGAGGGTGAGGTGAGATGCTGCATGCGGCTCTTTATCCTGACAACCAATTACATGCAAGGTCGCGAACCTGTACTGGCTAAGGTGGTTGTTGTGATCATCTTCATTTCGTGTGAAGGTGTCAGATCAAGGCGTTTCTGGAAGACAAGAACCTGCATTTTACAGTTTGAGATAATCTCACCTGAGATTACCAGTCCATCCTTGATCGGTAGTCACAACAAGGCTGAATACAGCAATTGTGGGCCAACGCTCCGATATAAATTCCACCAGCAAGTCGCTATGTAGCTAGGACTTAATTTTCCTTTCCACACTCTTTCTTGATTCATGCTTGCGTTGGAAACGAGCAGTAAATCATTAATATTAACTATAATAATTTTAGGTCATTTGAGGTATGAGTAAAGATTGAAACGTGAATTCCTCACTATTACATCATATTAAACAACCGAAATTGACTCGAGTTCTTATCCAAGGTCTACCAATAGTGTAAAATTTTGGGTTTGTCGTATCCCCGGGTTTCCAATTATTAGAATGTGATTTTTCGCTCATAGGCAGGTTTTTGAGACTTCCAGTACATCATCTATATGTGATATATTCGCCCTATTTTATTTTAGGTGATAAGAGGACTGATAGTTGAATTTTCCCATGATGCTATGTGAATACTTTTAATTTATACTGAATTTCAAATAGCCTTGCTTCCCAAAAGGTATTATCATCCAGGATGGACTGTAATTTCGACCTCGTATACGTCATCAAACATTACAGCAGGATTCTAACCACGAAAATTCAAAATTCAACCACCAGTCTTTTTTCACCTTAAACGATAGAAGCTGAATGCATCTCATACATCTATTATTATATGAATCGGTACATGCTTGGCTTGCCTTGAAAGTCACATCTCCTCTGTGACTCACTTGCGCCTCTTTCTAATGTCATTTGGTCGCAGATGCCAACCATACAGTAGGAATAGGTCATCATGTAGATAAGACTGAACGGAACTGGCATCATGAGGCCTACTTAATTCGAAGTGAGCCATTCAACTATCGGTACTTTATGCCAAGAAAACTTGGGTTTCGAGGAATCTCTTGCTTTATAATTGTTGAGCTTACTTCCTCTTGACCAGCTGTCGATTGGCTTTACTGGAACATTCATGCTGACGCTGTTTCCGAGGCAATCTGCTTCGATTCCGGTGAAAAGGTACTAAGCTTCCGTGCATCATATGACGGACATCATCGGACAAGTAAAGACTATGCGAAGAAAAGTTGGGTTTCGAGGAATCTCTTGTTTTATAATTGTTGATCTTACTTCCATTTCGAGT
>CAAALY010000248.1:0-11101 GCA_900617795.1 Protopolystoma xenopodis
ACGTTAACCACTCGGTCACATTGCCACGAGTTCCCTCGGGTTACAGACAGATGTCAACTTCAAGGAAGGCCAGGCCTTTTCGCATATCGCATTCTTTGGAAGAGAAAAACTTTTAGGAAAGACTATGTGAAATTCAATGAAAACTTTAGCTCTACACATATAATTGTGGGAAAATTTAACTACCAGTCCTTCATCACCTTAAACGAAATCGGGTGAATACACCTCATATGAATAATTTACTGGTAGTCTTGAAACTCCACTTACATACAAAATATAACTAGGATAGGGTCATCATATTTTCGTTAATTTACCAGCCTCAAGAGAAAACGTGAAAAACATTTTTATTGGATTCTGCGCACTTTCAAAAGGAAGAAATGCGCATTTAGTTGAGTAGGGCAGTCACGATGATCGATCTGTCATCTTTTTGCTTTAAGCTAATAGCCATAGATTTTAGTGATAGGGAGGAATTAAATTAGTTTGGATAGACCTTAGCGTTCTTAGCATTGACCAGTTAGAAATGACGGAAACAGATATGATAAGCAGATTCGGTGGGGGGCCAATCCGTCTTCTGGAACCTAAAAGGGCACTGGTAAATGCTCAACAGTTTGTTTGAATCATAGTCAGGGCTATAAATTATAAGTCACCACTAGAAATATAAATCTATCTTGCATTTTCAAAGAGCTAAACGTCAATTCTTTTTATCAGTCCTTTTTAGGATTGCCAATTAGTCAAACAAGGCTTAAGCTCAGAAAAATTACGAATAAGTGCTGAATGCTTCTTTCTTTGGCCAAATAGACCATAAAAACACCAGAATACGACGGCGAGTTCTCCTTGATCACCGGTTGATCGACTTTACTGGTACATTCTTGTTGACGCTGTTTCCGAGGCGATCCTCTTTGATTTCCATGAAAACGCCCTAAGCTTTCGTTCGTCAAATGACGGGTTTCAAAATTAGAGCTAGCGAAGCACACGGCAGAAATCGAGCATGAGATTAAATAGACTCAAACTTGACGTTTTACTGATTATCTTATGTCTGTAGCCAAGCGCGAAATTAGAGTTCATCGAAATCAGCCGAGTAGGCAACAAATTGAATTTTGGGAGTATCGGTAATAAATTATGTGAGAACTAATTATGCGTAATAGACGAAATCAAGGATAGAGAGAATGATCAGCCACCTGAAAAAAGTAGGCCACTTAACTATTATTTTCATATCTTAGTTCTAATTACAAGCACTTTAAATAGATCTTAGTCCGCTCTTTCTCTCTTGCACGAAGATAAAGTTCATCAACTTAATCAGGCCGGTGTCCGACTGCGCAATTTGAGTGATGGTTAAAATATAAAAAAGGAGTGATGGTCACCAAACCTTGATGGCTGAGGACAGATATGATATTCTGTTTTGATTTCTTTGAACTATCACCTCTCATTTATTGCATGGAAGTAAGCTCAACAATTATAAGCCAAGAGATTTCTCGAAAAAGAACTGTATTTATCCTACTACCTTTAAGGTAGTTATATTTTCCCACAATTATATGAATATCCCTCACGTTCCCATTGAATTTCCCATAGCTTTGCTTCCCTGGATGTATCCTATCCAGGGTGGACATTTTTAAACCAAATAGGGTGAACACAGTTCTTATAATAAATCTTCAGGCAATCTCGAAAGCATACTTAAAAACGAAAAAAACTCCACGATAACCTAATTCCCTTATCATATTTCTTAAGTTAAAGCAGTTCCCGAAGATACAACCCATTTGAAAATGGTTACGCTGATGAGTAAAACAATATCAAGGCTACTGTGCATCCGATTTCGAGTAGTCATCATCCAGCACTTAAAGAGAGCAAGATAAGCAATGAACTTGAGTAGGTCTGGATGTTACCGGCAGTTCTTAAGATATAAACCGTATTTAATCTAGATCTCATAAGGTGATGGACTGCTAGTCGAATATTCCTACGATAGAAATAAGTATCCCTAATGATGCCATTGAATTTTACTTAGCCTTGTCTCCCAAAAGGTATTCTTATTCAGGGTTGAATGAAGCTTCGAACACGCATGAATCTCATCTGCACCCACAACGGAAATCTAACCAGGGTAGTACAAAACTTATTTTAGACATGTTACCAGTACGCTTGACCGCTTCATGGACCGGTGTGTTTGTGGGCAGGCGTGATCAGATGAGTGAGTCGGTTTGGATGCCATTCAATTTAAAAAGATAAGTAATATAGTCAATGTTAATAGCGAATACAAGTTTGCTACAAAATTTTTTATGAAAGGTCTGGATTGAGTTGATAGACATTTCTGCTCTGGAACTCACTAACACTCGTGACAACGAGGTGTAGTGTTAACATGTCTAAAATAAAGGCTGTACTAGATGGGCTCGATTCGATATATGAGTTGTAACGAGACCAAGGATAGGTCGAGACTGTAGTCCACCTTGGATGATAATTCGCTTTAATTGAAAGACTGAGTTACATCCACAGCCATCGTGGTACATACAAATATAATTGCAGGAAATCCCAACTATCGCTTTTTCATCAATTCGACCAAGAGTGAATAAGGTAATAATTGAAGAAGAATTGTTGGTCTGAATTTCGCCCGTATAAAGTGTGAGATGAGAGACTCCGAGCAATATCCCACTATTATCAAAATCAAGGTACTACAAAACTCTGACAAAATTTAGTCGCATTTAGATTGGAGCGACTTAATATCATATTACCAAATATTAGCTCGACAGCAAACTGGTTATTAAGCCTGCTCTTTCGAGAGTATAAAAGAAGGCCTTAATGTAGTCATTGTACATAAAAAGATATCACTAAAAGTAATCGGTTTGCTGGTCGTTATCATATGCTAACCACAAAATCAACAGATTAGATAATGTAGTCACTAAAGCTTTGAAAACCCAGGCTATGTTATGCTTATTTTAATTATATGAAATTATAAATCGTAGTTTTAAACTCAGATATACGGGCACAAATAAGCAAAAATGCAAATGAGCTTCGAATATATGGAGAAAATCTGGGGTCGACGGGTGTTTTAATAATTTTATGTAATTGGAAATCATAATTTGGCCTCGAAGTGTTTGAAAGTAGGACCGCTTCGGAGTTGAAACTGTTGACCTGTGCTTTGTAGTCGTCTGCACACCCTCTTGAGATCCTGACGAATCAATGCTGAGATTTCTTATAGCATATAAGAGGCATCAAAGAATAAAATCTTATTTGACATAATTTATTAATAGTAAACAATTAATGCTAATCAGCACAATTGGATATGTACTCAGCCAATTGTTCAATGCTGGAAATCACGAACGCAATGGAAGAGGGTACAGGACTAGGTACGTTCCACAAGGTCTCCTTGATGCTCCGACCAAGTTGCGAAAACAAGGCCGGAACAACACTACATAGATTAAGGTTGAAGTAGCCAACTCCTAAGATGCCTCACTAAGATCGCCAAGCTAGATGTATAAAAAAGTTACTATGTTCGTAGCCAGCCATCTTTTCTCTTGATTTAGTATATCTTTGCTCTATTTCGTGAAGTATGGATTCCTGCTCTAATGTTGTCTGTCACAGAACAGACTAAAGTTTACAGTTTCATCTGGACCGCAGGATGATGAGCCGAGGACTCCTTTCCACAATATAACTGTCTTTCCTACACAAAAATTCTCACAGTTTCTGGTGCCTACATCACAAATTCCTAATAGCCAACTTTACCGTCGAAATGGAAACTCATTTCACAAGTTTTCTTAAATTGTCTACTAACGTTATGCTATCTATGCTATATGTATAACTCTGGAAGATTGTGAAAAAATTGTTTATGTTTTGATTTACGCAATTGAATCACTGAGTGCCTCCATAATATCACGAAATTTGGATAGTATTGAATTTGGAAACTAATCCTGGATTAATATATGGCAAATTTTGCCGAATAATGCGCAGATGTATGTAACAAGAGATGCAAGTCCATCACAGTGTATAGTTTGAATAAAAGTTTTATCGTTGTCGGGAATTTCAATTGTCATTCCTTTATCGCAATCTGCCACCTAGGATTACTACAGTCCCTATCCAAGCCATATATAGTATAAAATCTTACTAATTATGAATATAAATAATGGCGAATACAAATTTGTTCCATTGACATTTCCACCATAAATGTGTAAGTGGCTTGGCTTGCCGTGAAAGTCACGCCTTCCTCGAGTTTCCAAGAGAAAGATAAAGTTACGCACAAAAGTTGCATCCCTATGGAATGATAGCTAATCGTCATTTCCTCTAGTTGAACATATCCCGTTGTTTAGTGATGAACGTTAACTTTTAATAAGATGGTAATTAGTCCTAATATGCATTCCTACTTCACTCTATTTTGCCTTTGATAGGGCCTTGGCTATGCTGAATACTACTATCCATTATAGAGAAAGGAGAAGACTATGATTAGATGAAGCCACAATGATTCAAATAGCAGCATGAAATCGTTCCAACTGGGGTGCCCAACTTGAAGCATTTAAAAAATCGTATGAAACCTGAAAGGGTAAAACTCTAAATTTAATAAATTCTCAAAACTGTTGACAGAGTATGCCCAAATGTTTGGGTAAGTTAATACCGGCTACTGGAAGAGAATGAGTTAATCTAATATCAAAAGAGATACCTCGAAGAAATACAAGACTAGTTTGACAGCATAGGCAAGTTGTGAGCATTACGTGCACTTAACGGTCAATCGCAAGGACGCCTCCATGTTATAAACTGGACCTTACGTAATAACCAAAATTTACTGATCGAATAAATTCTTTCGAGTGAATGTTAAGAAATAGGAAGAGCTGTGAAAAATTAGATACAGCAATAATTCAAAGAGTTTTTGACCATCAGTGAATAGCTGCCAAATGAGGTCATTAATTTTTTCAGCTATGAAGTAAATCGAAATATAGCATGATGCCTTGACGTGGCGAAAACCAATAATATTAAATAAGACTGCTTAAAATGGCGAAAAATCTGATAGAGAACATTTAATACCTATTTAGAAATAGGTACATTCCCAAAAGTGAATATTAAGGTAGCTTAAATGGATCTAAATACTTCCAAACCCCAATAAGTTGCTGGGAAAGACATGGTGTATAAGTAAATCATAAAATAATAAAAAATTCCAAGATTCTTCAGGGTGTTATTACGGGTTTGAGTCCTTCTGTTTTGAAATGATCAAGCGGCGGCACATTAATCAAAATATTTTTTCTTTCACTACCGCTACGAGTAAAGTATTGACCATCAATCTTGGTAGTCATATTACGAATTCTCGGCATTGTAAACTTTTATTAAAACGCCAGCAAGGAAGTATTAGCTTTGAAATGAATTTGTGGGCCAAGATAATCGATATTTTCACTCAACCCCGAAAAATTTAAGGTCGTAAATAAAAAAGGATGTGATATTTTGTTAGCAGTTTTTTAATTAGATTCGGAAGTAGATTACGAGTAGTAGCTAAGATGAGAACCTAAATTAGAAGATAGGGAGAGCAAAGTATGCGAGTCAGAAAATGACGTTTATTGAAAGTTTTCACCGGCAATAAAATATTATGACAGACAGGAAAGGAGGCTCATACAGAAAGAATACTTGTGATTTGTCCAAAGGCAGCTTCAGAAATCGGATAAAAATCTATTTGGATCCGTCATAATGTGCCGAGACTTAACGCTGCAGTGCCATGTTTCGAGTCGCACTAAGGATGTTGATAAGACTGTCGAAACTGCAGTCCACTTTGGATAAGAATAAATTTTCGGAATTCAAGGCTATGTAATATGCAAGTGAAACATCATTTATACTCCTATCAGTGTGGGGAAAGTCAATTACCAGTCTCGTTATCACCCTAAGGGAAATATGATGAATACATCTCATACATGTGATCCACTGGTAGTCTAGGTCTACTTATGGATGAAAAAAAGTAAAAAAGGCATGCCTTAAAGGAAGTTCGTGTGTATACATAAAGCTAAGAATAGTTTCCTAAGGTCTGCTTATGATCAATATTTAGGGCTAGATAGTTCAGTAGCTGATCAAGAGGATTAAGTCTGCAAAACATCAATATATAAGTAAAAAAATACTGGATCTGAAAGATATTCGCGCATTTAGGATAAGACAAAAGTATGAAATGCTCATAAAGAATAAGCTGCGATGGAACAAGTCAAATATGATTTTACAGAGCAGCTAATTAATAGTATTGAGAATGTTCTATTAATAGCTTAAAACGCAAATAAGCCACGATATTTCAAATAAGCTCTGGCTGCATTTGCGAACAGTGAAAGATAGATGGAAAGATTTTATCCGCTCGTTCATAATAATGGAAACGATACTGGTAAATTAAGTTACTGTATAGATGGAAATGGACGAATGAATGAAATTATAAATTAAACCATTGGTTAAAGTATACAAAAGACACTAAAGTTAACATATATTGGAGAATAAAACAGCACGATTCAAATAAAGTTGAGAACAAAAATTAGGCATAACTCGTTATATCATACCACAAGCTGTTGATTGGAATCCGCCTCTCCAATTATAGGAGAAAGCATGCTTAATGAGGAAGATCCGTATGGAGTAGGCTGGGCAACCTCTGTGAGTAAAGAGTCAACTAGTATTTCGAAACGCTTGGCAGCAGCCAGGCCAGATTCCGGTAGGATCTGACTTCCTGGTGTGTAAAAAGGAGATGATACTAATTCAACATAGGCAGTGTGCAATTTCTGGAACATTGTTCTAACTTCATTATCCCTATGAACGGTGAAAATCCCGGTTACGCCAGCTGAAGTGAAACCCGTTGCACCTGTGCTTTGGAGAGATGAATTCATAGAATTCGAAGAAGCGATTGGAATAGGGGAAGCAGAGCGTGGTGATGCAGAGACAGATGGAGGATTCGTCACTGGGGCACGAACTTCCTGAACAATAACAAACTAAAAAGTAATAGTGAAAGAATATAAGGGTGCCAGTAAACCTTTTGGGACTTCCCATACATCTAGCACAGCTCCTTTTACTGTTATTTAAAAATTTTTAAACAAAAACGGCATACGAGTATTTACTCCCTTATAGAATAAATAAGGAAAGATAAGTATCATAATTTACTGTCTGATAATCCACTGGCAGAGCCAAGTCAAGCGTATGAATTCTCGGATAGCTTGACTTGCACAAATCTATGGTTACACTTCCCACTCAAAGAAAGATTAACTATAGGCTATTAATTCTTCTAAATTCATTGGGCCGATATCATGGAGATAACTATGATCACATCTGTAGCTTACGTTGTCTCCCCATTCGAGAAAGAGTTCGATGCATGATCTCCAAAACATATACAAGGCCTAAGCCTACTACGCTCTATATGGCCATGCACAAGGCTGATTTGGAGCAGGAAGGTAATGTTAGAATGTAAAAAGTAAGGGAAGTAATTCTTAGCTGATAACATTGTAATCATGGCTGTTTGCAGTAAAAACACCAACTTTCTAAAAAAAGGCTTTGGTAAATTAATTTGGTATACACTTGTATAGAGATAGCGTTTTTAAAGATGAAAGTAGTAAGTTAATTCGATAAGCATCAAATAAAATAACAGGGTAAAGTAAAAGCATACAAGACGATTCGGGAATGCAATAAATAGTAAAGTATTGTTTAAGGCATCACGATCCATTTAGCCCTACCTCGCAAATGGATTTCGAATCAAAGGTTACCTGGTTTCAAAATAACTTGAGCAACAGCAACCGTAACGGGATTATAAGCCAAATAGTTTAGTAGCAATCTTACATCAATAGAATTTGGGGAGCCATGCCGTTTTTGAAGCAAGGATAGCTGAATGTAGATGCTATCATGAAAAAGCTTAATAAATAAAACGAAATGACCAGCCCAATTAGTACATGGGCTAACTAATATTGAGTTCTATTTCTACTGATAGTGTCAAAGCATACTTACATGGTATAAAATTGCATATCAATCATGTGTCATTGTTAAAGGGGAGTTAGTAAGTATGCACACAATTTATGATAAATTTGGCATTATTAGGTCAAGTGAAAACATCATTCAAATTAATTGCACGCAAATGGTTCTATAAAAAATAAAATGTAAATAATAAAAGTAAATTAAATAAAGTGTCTTGCATTAAAAAAGGTTTTGTTTATAACTGATGAGCCAACTTAGTAACTACTTTTGTTCTGGTATTTGTGACGTATCCATACAGCCTATGATCCTCAGTTGGGTAAAGAAGACCAAGATATTGTTCTGCATTTTCTCGATTGTGAGAGCCTCTTGAAATACTGCCGAATTTGCCCATCTTTTCTTCAATGACATCAAGTGCTGCGTGAACTTTAAAATGATAAAATAATGGGTCAGCACATGGTGATGTCTTAAGATACAAAGGCCTATTGGAATTCGATATAACTGCAATGCAAACAGCCATGTGAAATGCGAGGCAATTAGCAGGGTAATTAAAAGGCCAGCTATAAATAGGAATAAAAAACTGATTACAATTTAGCAATTTTATTCTTTTTAGTACATAATTAATTTAATTAAATATTAATGTGCGGTTTTTTTAAATTGTCATAAAGTTCTAAAAAGATAGAACAAGCCATTCTTATAGTCCATTTTAAAATTTGTCCAGATCATCTGTTCTGTTATCCTATGTAAACAATTATGTATGGAAGTCTCAATAGAAGTTACGTCGCAGCACTGGAGTTCCTTAGGATTGTAATATAGTGTAATAATGATTTTATTTAATTATAACCTTCCCACACTATGCACAGTAAGCAAGGTTTTTAGAACCAAGGATTAGACCAAATAACCGCATCTATCTAAGGAATTGAAAAATTGTCTCCTAAATCCTGGCTCCATCTAGCTTCCGTACTGACCCTTCTTCAAACAAAACGTACACAGCAATCCGGTTTATCGATGCAGAAAGAAGCTGGAGTGATGATAAATGTGGGCAAGATCAGAATACTGCATTTAATAATTATATCACTTTCTAATGATGCAAATTACCTGAGCAATTATTAGGAATCCAATAAAATCAGGAGAGGGTGATGTTTGCTTTGCTGACGAAGGAGATCTTAGCAGGTCATAGCAAAATAAACAACTGCTTCTTTATAGGCTTGCACATGCGTTCTCAGAATTATGCTAGTTTGTGGAAAGTCAATAAATTTTGCATAACTGAGCTATATATATTCCTAAAATAACCTTTATGCTACTTATCACCATTTTTCGTTTTTAATAGGTTTTTTGAGACAGGACGAATACAGCTCAGATAGCTGATTTACTGAAAGTCTCGAAAACCTACTCCTAACTAAAAATGAGTAATCTCGAAGATTGCTATAACAAATATAAGTGTGCTTCATCGGCAATCCCACTACATAATGTGATATGGGGAAGAATCTGGCCTTCCTTGGAATTCGCATTTGCTCTGTGACCTCAGAGAACTTGTGGCAATGCGTAGTAATAGTTAACGTGTCGGGATTATATGCTGTACACTCAATACTTTGCGTTCCGTGTGGGGTGTTGATGAAGCCTAGGCGAGTTTAAAACTGCAGTTCACTCTAAATTATAATGACTTTTGGAAAGCAAAGCTATGTGAAATTCAATAAAAATGTTATGTATACTTATATAATTGTGATAAAATCTAGCCAGCAGTCCTTCATCGCCTTAGAACAAAATGGGGTGACTAATTAAGTCACCTTTATTCAGGTGCGTAAATAAGTTATATAACCTTAAGTCTCTCAATAAGGCATAAGTATTTTAAATCAAAGATATGAAGACCAAGATGGTGTGGAACTCTACATGGTCGCAGTCTCTTTTTGTTGTATAGAAGTTGTTTGAACTTGTTTTCGCAACTTGGTCATATTGGTTGGACGACTTAGAGGAACGCACCTAGTCCGGAGTCAATTGTATGCATGATAATTTCCAAAGTCAAACTGTGGACGTGGTATATTTTAAGACGTTTTGCCGGCATCGTAGTTAGCATCGTCAATAAGTTTTACCATTCTTAGAAACACACTACAACTCGTTAAAGAGATAAGTGAGGCCGATCTTTTGAGCAAACATGTGCTAAATAGTTGAGGTATCTCTCCTACTTCCCTAAACTATTCACATTTCCTATATCCTTGTATCACTACTTCACTGTTACAATTTTCCGTGCTTATTTAGATGTCGTGTGGTGTGCCATTTTAAGCGGCATTCATGAAGACACTTTACACTCCAAGCTGGCGTTCTCACCCCTTCTTCACTCTGGTGCTGGGAATGTCAATCAGAGTCTGTCATATTGTTGTGCAGCCCTCCTTCCCTAAGATTTATCAGAGTCTTCCTCTTGCCACATAGAATCCGTCTGCTATCTCTCTGGTTCAAGTATTTCACTTGACCACTGCCACCGCATCTGTGCTACTCAAAGCGTTATTAACCCTCCACTGCGTCTGAGTGACAAATTTGAGAGTAAAGCCTCTAAGTAAGTCTCATGGTCAAGCCTTTGCTACTTAGACCGCGTCTCTAGTAAAACCAACTGTCAGAAATTAGCTCCATTCTCCGCCAGGTCTATCTTGTTTATATCCGTACTACCAGGTCTATAACTTCCTATGCCCTAGTCTCTTGTGTACCAACCCATGAATGTTGTTGAACTGCTTGCTTTAATTAAGTTCAATGCTGAACTACAACGTTTGTGGGTTGGCACATAAGAGACTAGGGCATAGGAAGTCATAGAATTGGTATTACGGATAGAGACAGAATAAACGCGGCGGCGACTGCAGCTAGTTGGTTAATAGTTGGTTTTATCAGAGATGTGGTCCATGTAGCAAAGGCTTGACCATGAGACTTAATTAGGGGCTTTAAACTTAAATTAGTCACCCAGACGCAGGGGAGGGTTATTAACGCTTTGAGTAGCACAGATGGGGGGCAGAGGGCGAATAAAATATTTGAACCAGGGAGATAGCAGACTGATTCTACGATGCAAGAGGGAGATTCTGATAAGACCTAGGGAGGGAGGGCTACATAACAATATGGCAGACTTTGTTTAACATTCCCAGCACAATGGTGAATGTGGGTGAGAACGCCAGCATGAAGTGTGGAGGGTTCTCATAAATGCCACTCAAAAGGGCACACTACATTACATCTAAATAAGCAC
>CAAALY010000249.1:0-11100 GCA_900617795.1 Protopolystoma xenopodis
CTAAGAAATATTTAGAACATTTAAGATGTACCAAAGACCCAAACTAGTGAGTATAGTTGAAAGGCAATAAAAAGTCTTAAAATAAGTCCCATTAAGACAAACACCTTAAGTAAGCATTATTTTATAGTTTGTGTGACTGAAATAAGTTACACTAATAAAATGGGTTGCAATCTAGTTTTAAATTTACGCTTTGAAATAACATAATATATAATCATATACTAGTCGGCCTTTCAAGATGGATGTGTGTGATCGCCATTTCCCTAATAGCTCAGAATCTAGGTGCTACATAAAATATTTGTGATCTTCACATTTGTCCCTAAATGCAACCAATGATTAAAATGCAAAATTGTTGAAATTATTTCCATTTCGGGTGAAAGTGTCTGGTAAAGCGATTTGAAGGTCGATTCCACTAGAATACGACGGCAAACTCCTCTTGACCAGCTGTCGATAGGCTTTACTGGAATATTCATGATGACGCTGTTTCCGAGGTAATCTCCTTCGATTCTGGTGAAAAGGTGACGGACGAAAGGAGATTACCTCGGAAACAGCGTTACCATGACTGTTCCAGTAAAGCCAATCAACAGATGGTCAGGAGGGATCCGCCGTCGTCTTCTGATGGAATCGACCTTCAAATCTGTTCACCGGACACTTTCACTCGAACTGGAGGTAAACTCAACAATTATGAAAGAAGATATTCTTCGAAACCCAACTTATATTCGCATAAAATACACAATCCACACAAGCAACCTTTCTTGGGCACACAATTTTTTAAACTAAATGTACATATCAACAAGCATTGAAGCTTGGTAACGGCTTGGTAAATATCCTCTGAAGGATAATTAAAGCACTTAACACATTAAAACTCCATTACCTATACAATGATATAATTGTGATTAATCTTGGAAAGTACTCAAACATAGGCATTTGATTTAAGTAGCATCTAACCCAGTGGCCCAAAGAAATGCTCAACGGCAATCAATACATTAATGCGAAAACAATTAGACTATATACTAGATAGCACTTTATCGTGGCTTGATTAGTTTTGTCTGAACAGCAAAAATGATAAATTCGATATTATGCTCTAGTTAAAAGAATAAATGTCCGAATCCAGTTACTTGCGAATTTGGATTTTCAGATCCGAATAATTGGCTAATTAAAATATTTAATTAAAATGTCACAAACTATTAGACTCAGGTGATATCATAGTTCAGGCGCTAGTATCCAATACCATCCCAACAGCTTTCGCGAGAGAATGTAGGCGATTAAAATTTAATATGAGATATATTTAGCCTATTTAGTTTGAGGTGATGAATGACTGATAGTTAAATTTTCCCACAGTGATATGAGTAGAGCTGACGTTTCCATGGAATTTCACATAGCCTTGCTTTCCTGAAAGTTGTTCTCATTCAGAATGGACTGCAGTTTCAGCCTCGCATAGGTCTTATCAACAGCCCCAGCGTGAATCGAACCGTGACAGTGCAGCGTCTAATCTCGACATGTTAACCAATCGACCATATTGCCATGAGTTTCCTTGGGTCACAGGAAGGACAGGCACTTTCCCATATCACATTCTATGGTGGGATTGTAAATGAATCAAATTAGTATTTGCTATAACAATAGATTATGCATTACTTATTTTTCGTTTATAAATGGTTGATAAGAGCTAAGTGAGGTCGAAACTGCAGTCCACCTTGGATGAGAACAACTTTTTGGAAAGCAAGGCTATGTAAAATTCAATGAAAGCGTCAACTCTAATCATAGATTGTGTTGGGAAATTCAGCCACCAGCCCTTCAGCTCCTTAAACGATATAGGATAAATATATCTCATATAATTGACTTACTGTTAGCCTCGAAACTATGCTTATAACCGAAACATTAAAATTAAATATCATTATAGTTAAATCCAATGGTTTTAAAAAAGCTATTCAAAGTATCCGCAAAGACAAAATAATCCTAGCAAGCCTAAGAAAATAAATTAATCATAATTATTTGAAAAAAATTAATACAAAGTTTTAAAAAACAATTAATATGCCTCATTATTAACTCAAAAAAAGACATTTATATTTAAGCCTATACACTTCTTCTTCAACCAGTCTTTCAGGTTTGTAGGTAGGTCCTTGATCGCACAGGTCAGCTCATGTGAGAATTTCAAGTTTCCTTGTTTTTTTACATTCCGCAATGCTGCATCAACACTAGTCATATCAGAATGGCTTTTCAGTGACTTACCGAGATCGGCTATTATGACGTAACTCCAAGCCATTGCTCTCAAGATGAATAGGTTTTGCTTAAATGGTGGGATACTTATCCTATTCTTGTCAATACAGCGTAGAAAGAGCGGTAAAGAACTTAATATGCATAATAACTTTATTGCTGGGTTAACTGGAATAAATAGGTGTGGGTCAAGTCTCAGTGTTTGATATGGTTTAAGGAAATTTTAGAGCCTGCTAGTCGTAAACCTAGGAGCAGTTAAAAAGAGGAGTCTGATAAGTTGCTTCAAACGATTAACGATATTTTTATCCTGTTCCGTATTTCGCCTATAATAAAATGATATGGCTTGTGGCAGTCTCACAGGGACATAATATTTTTTATATCTTACTGTAGATAATGCGTAACAAACTGCGTAAGTGGAATATAAGAAATAACTCAGATTTCTATAGCAGTAATGAGGAAGGCAATAAAAGAGAGAGCAGTGTTAACAGGAGTATGCATGCTTGAAATAAATAGAAGCTAGTGCTTTTCGCAGCAAACACTGGCACTTTTTGTCCAGCATCATTCGCTGAATTTGGCAGCAAGCCAAACATGCTTTGGCACAATATAGAAGGATGGAAGAGAAACCCCAAAGGATTCGAAGAATATAGGTTTTAATTGCAAAAACAGGCTCATATGCGTCTAAACTCTATACAAGTAAAGTAAATCTTTATGTAGCAATCTTTTATAGGAATGCATGGATGAAAACTCCAATAATTTAGGCCGAAAGTAGATGTCG
This sequence comes from Protopolystoma xenopodis, assembly GCA_900617795.1. Lineage (NCBI taxonomy): Eukaryota > Metazoa > Platyhelminthes > Monogenea > Polystomatidea > Polystomatidae > Protopolystoma > Protopolystoma xenopodis. The sequence goes on from CAAALY010000249.1 coordinate 2,987, forward strand.
CCTGATGTAAATGACTTGATTACAAGGCAGTGTTTTTAAACTCACGTGCAAAACAGATGCATTGCATTTTATTTGAGAAAAACAAGTTAGAGGAAGAGTTCAAGCATTCCTGTGGTCCTTTATAGTTAAAATTATTAATTTATTTACGTTATCCTATTATAGTTATTGGGAAGGTTGAGAATGCTTATTGAAAAAATAGATTCCCTTTTATTCCAGAGCGAAATGCAAGATATTGTGTTTCAGAAAGCCGTTACCTTCTTTCAACATATAATACTCAGGTGAGCATCAAATATACCTCCAAGAATATCTTCTAAGTCAAAAGAGCTAATTTTCTTGCAAAGCACTCAGTACCACTAATACATTGTAGTTCATCTGGTAGTTTAGGTAATGATCTCAGATAAACCCCAGATGGATGGATCAAGAATTTGATGCTTTGAAGTTCTGCATTTGCATATAAACTAAATATAATGAGAATTTTGCCTATGCCCAACCTCGTTAGTATAGAGGTGAGAAATTGATTTATTAACAAGGCAATTATTCTATATTTTTTTACATCCCTGGCGAACATGTAGTCATTTGTAAATGTATTACGTTCATAAGATGAAAAGTACTCATAATTATAACGATTAAAAATCAAATCATTGTGAAACTTAATCTTGATTTGAATATAACCAAAACAAGGTATCTCTCACTATATTTGTGGTTAAAGTCACCACAACAGACGCAAACAGAGGGGAATTTTTTGCTTTGAAATTCATGTCTACTATGTAATTCTAATTGGTTAAGGTCATATTCGTAATGAAACCATGCGGAATCAATAATATATATGAATTGGGGGAGAATATAGCTGTTTGGTCACAGTTGCATCCATTTGACCTTTATTTGCAGCCAATTCACACATCATCCGCAGCCACTTCGCTCTTCAACAGCATGTAAGAAAAGCATAGGATATCCAACCAAATCATGAGATGTCTAAGTGGACCTAGCTAGGTTATAAAATGTGGGATTGCAGCTGGCCACCCTTATTGTCCTTGTGTTCGGTGAATCATCGTAAGGCATGGGGTCTTGTTCTGACGATGTGCGTCACATGGCGAACGGAAGCCCAGCAAGGATTCATCGGGATGGCAGGGAGGTGCGCCGAGGATTTATCTTTGTACATCTACACTCACAGCTCCAACATATCCCCCCTTCGACTTCCGTTGAGACAAACTCATGAATCTATTTCACTCATTTCCTTAAACGAAATTAGTGGTACTCCAACATCAACACAAATTAATGCCTGATCAGGTAAAGAAGCCTAAGCCTAAGAATAATCTAAACCTTGGAAGATGTCCGTTATGGAGCTAACAACAAGTTAACATATTCATTGGAGCACTGATCAAAAGACAAGCCTCAGTCGTTGGAAGGCAAATTCACTCTTCAAACGAGACGTAGTGACAAGTTTGTCACTTGCACTATAATATCAAAATAAATGTAACTTTATTTAGAAAAGAATATTAACTCTGTAAACATAACACACCTTATATCTGAATTGATAGCTTTCCATTATCTTAATTGATAGGTGGTTTAAGTAAAGATGACTATGGCGTATTTCTAGGCAGTGAACTAGCAATAGAATCTTTATCACTCAGTCTGGTCTTCTGGCCCGACAGCCTCCTTTGTTTTATTGGAAGTGCTTTTGAATAATAGATATTGAAAGTTAAACGATCTACCTTGGTTTAAAAAATATTTTATGATATAAAAATTAAATTTTTCTTGTAAAATAATTTAATTGACCAAATAAAATCAAATTCAACGCGAACTGGAGACCTTAGCAATACTCTTTGTCATGGAGAAAGCAATTTTTAAGAAGTATAAAGGCAATAGACGAATAGTGGAATGATTTCGTAAATGGCTTTAGGATGACTTATCTTACACAGCTTGATTTTTTATGAAGCAAAAGCAAGACTACAAAGGAGATGGAAGCGTATAAGCTTGTTAACAAATCAAGTGCTAAACTTGCATTGATTGTATTTAGATTCTGGAATTTCAATTTCAATGGTTCTGGCAAGTCAATTCTGGCATTTTAGCGACTGATTTTATCCTTTATCTAAGCCTATTAACAATTCTACTTCTGCTCTGTCCTACCAAGCAGTAGATAAGCTGAATATAAATTTAAAGATATTTATAATTAAAGCAATTCAAGCTCGTCTACATTTTTGTGAACAAAAAATCTCCTAGGCGTCCTAGCATTCCAGTAGAAATTTAAAATGTTTGCATTCATAAAAAATAGGTTTCAAGATTATCAGTAGATTCTGAATGAGACGTTTCTAGTAACTTTGGGTTGCACAAGATGATAAAGAGCTTACATCGATAAGATTAAAAAAAGTCGGACTTCGTTTTCGCAACTTGATCGTGTTGTCAGAGTGATCTAGTTGGATGCAACCAATCCGAAGTCTTCTGAAGAAGAAATTATGATGATTCCCAACGTTGTAACGTAGACTTAATATATTCCCAGACGTCTCGCCGGCACCGCCAGGGAAACTTGCAATACTCAGCATCAGGATACAGTTTGTCAAAAGAGAAAAGTAAAGTCAATCCCTTGACCAACTTTCTACTGAAACGGTTGTGTTAACACTCCCCTTTTTTCCTGGCCCCTCTATCTACTCCCTACCCTCTTATCTCACTCCGGCCCTATCAAAACTTCTAACTTGTTTATAATCCACTCGCCAAGAGGTGCCCTTTTTCGCCAAATTTAATTTAGCATCATTTCACCTGCTGTCTACCCTGCCTCTATTCCTTCCATCTCGATTTGCTGATCTAACTCGGGCCCCGTAGCAGGATCTGCGGCATGGGTCGTAGATCTGTTTTTTACTTTTCGGGTTGACCGATTTCCCGTAGTTCCAGCCCCAGTATAGCTTTTTATTCCAGGCACTATTTCTCAACACTTTAGAGGCACGTAGACTGTCGCTTCACCGAGCAGAGCGCCAAGACTCTGATTCGCATGCTTGCGAAGATCAAGCATTGTCTCCACAGTTCATCTCCTGATTACACCCCTGTAGTCTAGACAAATTGTGAATATCTATCTCTGGTCGTCTGCTGCACCTCAATTGGATTTCTAGTCAATTTGCCATAATGACGACTTTCTCTGACGGATGTGATTATCCGTCTTATGATTCTTGTGACAACTATGTCCCTAAAGTTGTGGTTGTCTCTTCGAGCATTCAATGAAAACGTGTTGCTATCTGAAGGCTCCTTAACCGCTTCTTTCTTGAGATTCCTTTTCCTCTGATTAACGATATCTCCCTGATCCAGGCATCTCCTTATTGTTGGTCTTGCCTTGTCCTTGTTTCCACCGAATTTGCCTAAGCAATGAGCACAGTTATAGATAACTCTGCCTTCTTCCGATCTTATGTTCATTACATTTTTTCCTCAAGTATGCGAATGGCTAACCTGATATTTCGCTTCCTTATATCTTCACCATATGAGGCCCTTCTACTGTCTCCAATTGATCCCGTGTCCAGTCTGTGCAAGGCGTTACGCTATTTCTTATTTTTCACATTTAAGTATTGTTTCGAGACTACCAGTAAATCAGTAATATGAGAGCTATTCAACCTAGTTCGTTAAAGGTGATGAAAGACTGGTAGAAGAATTTCCCCTCAAGGATATGAGTAGAGCTGAAGTTTTCACTGAATTTTACATAGCCTTGCTTTCCCAAAAGTTGTTCTCATACAGAATTGATAGCCTAGGTCTTATCAACAACCCCAGCGGGAGTCGAACCGTGACAGTGCAGAATGGAATCCTGGCACGTCAACTACTCGGCCACATTGCCACGAGTGCCCTTGGGTGACAGGGCAGATGTGAATTTCAAGGAAGGCCAGGCCTTTTGCCATATCATATTATTTGGTGGGATTGTCGATGAAGCAAACTTATATTTGCTATAACAATCGAATACGTTACTTTATTTTTCGCATTTATGTGTTCGAGTGGTTAATGTGTCCAGCTCCCAATCTGCACTGTCACGGTTCGAATCCCGCTGGGGGTGTTGATAAAACCGATGCGAGGTCGAAATTGCAGTCCACTCCTGCCTGGATGAGAACTACTTTTGGGAGAGCAAGGTTATGGGTAATTTAATTTGAACGTCAGTTCTACTCATATAATTGTGGGAAAATTCTTCTACCAGTCCTGCATCACCTTAAGCAAAATTGGGTGAATACATCTCCTATTGCTATTTCTTATCTTTCGATATGCATTTTCCTACAGAGCCTTTCATGTTCCTTGATCCGTATGCTGATTTTTCTCCCGGCTTCACCATTATACTTCTGTTTGCAGAAGACGCATACTATGCAGTTAACTGCAGAGCAATCCAATTTGTCCACCCTCTCATGTTGTTTAGGTAAACTTGTGAAGTGCTGTTTTTATTTAGCTGTCCTGGAAGCAGAAAGGATCAGGAGAGCGTCGCCAAGACGACTAATCAGCCCGAAAACAAGAACTATGTATTTTATATTCATTGGCAACATTCATTAACAAATATTTGAAATTCCTCTAGGATCGCCGCTCTCACCTCTTTTCGCAAACGTATAAACGGTCTAAGTAGAAGAGTATTTAGATACACCACTACAGCAACAAAGGGTGCTTACGAGATACCTGGATGACTACTTCGCACTTTGATTGCAGTAAAGATAAAAATTGGGAGATTTTCTGAAAGTGCTAAATCAGATTGATAAATGAATCAACCAAGGATATATCGATAATCAGAGGAAAATGGATTTCAGTTGGGAAGCGAAAAAGGAACCTTTGAAAAGCAAAAGAGGAATTTTTCAGTAAGTGTAGTCTGCTGCAAGAAACAACCCCAATTTTGGGGACCTGGCAGTCACAGAACCAGGAAGACTACACAACCACAATCGTCATGGAAATTCGGAATTATGACCAAATTGACTAGAATTATGCTTGAGGTGCAGCGGGTGATCAGATAGAGGCGTTTATAGCTTGCTTAGGCAACACGGATTGAATCAGGGAGAAGAACCGTGGGACAACAACTAATATTTGCAAGCATAAGAATCAGAGCCTAGGCGAAAGTCTACGTGACTCTAAAGCCGTGAGAAATAACGTCTGGGGTAAAATGTACACTATAGCAAAAAAATGCGGGTTTTGAAAAATGTCCTGAGATAAGGTTGATGTCAAAACTTTCAGTTCGTACTGAAGTACATGATGAAGAGATTGTAAGTGAGAAAGACTTTCTTAAGTTACAAGACATGGCTGACGGTTTGGGTGAATCAATCTATAAGATGACTATGAAGGTACATGATAAGAAGCTGAAAAACTTGGGTATTAGGATCTGTTCAAGGGAGCTTGTGTCTTGCTATCGCATATTTGATCACGGCTATAAAGATGGAAACGTCAGCTCTATTCATATCATTGTGGTAAAATTCTACTACCAGTCCTTCATCACCTTAGACGAAATAGGGTGAATACATTTCATATTACTGATTTACTGGTAGTCTCGAAACTCTACTCTTATATGAAAATAAGTAGCGTAGTAAATTGCTATGGCAAATATACGTTTGCTTCATCGGCACTCCCACCAAAGAATATGATATAGCAAAGAGGCCTGACTTTCTTCAAAATTCATTTATACCCTGTGACTCAAGGGTACTCGTGGCAGTGTAGCCGAGTGGTTAGCGTGTCAATCTCCCATCCTGCACTGTCGCGGTTCGACTCCCGCTGAGGGTGTTGATAAAACCGATGCGAGGTCGAAACTGCATTCCATTGGTGCCTGGATAAGAACAACTTTTGGGAAAGCAAGGTTATGTGAAATCAAATGAAAACGTCAGCTTAACTCATATCATTATGGGAAATTTCTACAACCAGTCCTTCATCACCTTAGACGAAATAGGGTGAATACACCTCATATAAATGATTAATTTATCCAGTACAAAGATGGAGGTTGGTGCAAAACTTCTACTGGAAAGAGGATTACATTTTGCACTACCGAATCAGGTAAAACACTCTCCGGAGATACTGGTTGAACTAATTAGCATATCAGGTAGTGCCTGAACAAGTCAAGAATAGCATAGAGTTGGAGGTGATTATTCACTTTGACCAGGTAGTTATGCCAAGGAAATCGCCCTTTCTGAAGATGTTTAGTTCATACTAACCTAGTTGTTATGACAGCCGACAAGGGTGGAGCACTGGTAGCCTTGGATAGGTCAAGTTATCTAGAGAAAGTGCTAATGCATTTAAGTGACATTGATACAATTAAGCCTTTAATGAAAGATCCTGCAGAGCGACTTAAAACTAGGCTAGGAAATGCTTTGAAGATATGCGTAAGTAGTGGGGAAAGGGAGAAGTAGAAAAGGAATTCCCTAATTCAAAGAGATGCTATTTAAACTTTTGCATATGGTCTTCCAAAAGTGCATGAATAATGATTTCCCCTTAGATTAATTGTTAACAATAAGGGTAGTATTATGTATAAAATATCACGTTTTCTATGCAGACACTTAAGAAATGTGACCTAATTTTAGATATTTTCGCCAAAAAACTATTATGAGTGTATTAATCTAGTGCACTGGCAGAATAATTCAGAAGAAGATATATTGGTAAGTGATGAAGTGATATTAATGCACAAAAATATTCCAGTTCAAGAAACCATTCAGGCTCTAATTCTCACCCTGGAACATTCACCGATTACAAAGGCATTACTCGCCTTCCTCTGCGCCTGTGTGACTAGTTTAAGGCTATAGCATCTAAGTATGTCTCATCGTCAAGCCCTTGCTACATGGACCAAGGATATGGTCAAACAGACCTACTGTCAGCCAACTAGCTCCAGTCTTCGCCACGTCTATCCTGTTTCTATCTGTAATAACAAGTCTATGACTTGCTATGCCCTAGTCGCTTATGTGCCAACCCACAAATGTTGTGGTACTGCTAGCTTTTATTAGGTTCAATGTTGAACCACAACGTTTGTGGGTTGACACACGAGAGACAAGGGCATAGCAAGTCATAGACTAGGTCACCACTCCTCAGTATTCCGATCTTCAGTCTGTAGTTACGATGGGACTGAAAATTAAGGATTATTCCCGCATATGAATTCTTTTTGTATAGTCTCCTCATGAGTGTCCCTTTGGAGCGCATGACTTCAATATCCAGAAAGGGTAGTCATTCATCCTTCTAAAACTCTAATGTGAATTTAATTCTTTCATCAAGTTGGTTAATAAAATTGAGGAATTCATTTAGATTTTCCTTACCATGTAACCAAAGTGCAAAGTAGTCATCCAAGTATCGCATGAGTACTCTTGCTTGCAGTGGTGAATAATCGAATTCCCTTTCCAACTTGTCCATGTACTCATTCGCCAAAAGAGGTGAGAGTGGAGATCCCATCGGTAGTCCAAATATTTGCTCTCAGATACTGCCGTTAAATGTAAAATATGGGGTCATTACTGTCAGGTTGATCAATCGTGTTGAAGATTCTTTCCGTATCCGTTCTGCCTCCAGAATGTCATCTTCTCGCTCGAATATCTCAATTAAGGTGCTTACCGTCTTCTCACTTGAGATGTTTGTGTACATGGATTGTACGTCAAAACTCACCAACAGTTCCGACCCCAACAACCCAATGTTCTGGATCCTTTGAGAAAATTTATATGAATTGTTAACGGTATTCGAGAGTCTGTCATTTACTTTCTTGAGCTTAAAGCAAATGAATTTCCCTAGTTTATGTATTGCTTCATGCTTGTTGTTGACTATTAGCCTTAGAGGATTTCCTTTCTTGTGTATCTTCGGTAGTCCGTAGGCTGTCGGTGGTCCTGCGTCATTTTGCTTGAAGATTTAGTCATCCATTTGTCAATTTCCCCATTATTTTGCATTCCCTTAAGCATATTCTTCAGTGTCCGGTTGATCTTCATGGTTTTATCATTCCTTAGTATTTGATAAGTGTTCCGGTCGCCAAGGATACTTTCCATTTCCTTTGTGTACTGATTCCTATCCATACAACCATCGCTCCTCCCTTATCCGCCTGAAGAAGTATTTGATCATTCTTTTGTAAAGTTTGTTTTCCAAAATACCAGCCAATCTGATCCTGTTTATCGATTCTTGATGTCTCAGGATCCGAGGGATTATTTCCAGTTCCATCTCCCGCC
>CAAALY010000250.1:0-11098 GCA_900617795.1 Protopolystoma xenopodis
TGATCATGGCAACTAGTATGTCAGAAGACTTCAGACAAGGTACGTTCTACCAAGTCGCCCTGACAACAAGACCAAGTTTCGACAACGAAGTCAACCAACTTCTATAAATCGAAACTTGACTGCGACCATTTCAGAGGCAACAACATCTTGGTCTTTATATCTTCGAAGGCCAGTTAGTTGAATATTCACACACTAATAGGAGCATGTTTTATGTTTTCCTTAAAATGCAGGCAGCCTTGCTTCCTTAAATTAGTTTAATAGTCGCCTGAAATGGCCTCATTAGCACTCCCAGAGGGACTCGAACTCGAGTCGTGGTAGTGCCGCGTATAATCATTACGCTAAATTAAAATGAGCGCCCTTTGTTCACAAGGCCATAGTAAATTTCACGGAGGCCGAGGCCTCTCATATTCGGCATTACTGGGGTGGGATTGTTTTGCGAAACAAATTTATATTTGCTATAGCAAAGGTCAACACTACATATTCTTCATTTCATAAATGGGTTTTCGAGGCTACTAGTAGATATGATATAAATAATAGACTTATATTAGTTCAGTATACTTTGACAATTTTCAAAAAACAGTTATAAGAGTGTGAGATTTGGTTGGCATTAATCTTGATTTACAGTCTTACTTTTGAGATATTTACTATCAATCAGTTTAGGCAAAAGGTATTTAGGGCATGACTTACGCTAACTGGCCTTATACTAACTAAGCATTACCTTTTTCCTAGTAGTTGACTAATTGGTTTCTTTCAGAATTCGTGCATAAGCTGAGTCCTTAATTAAAGATGAAACTAACTTTGATTAGAACAGGTCGGATGGCTATACCAAAAAACAATAGTGACTTGTTTGAAGGTGCCAGTAAACTATGTGATTTACTCTTCATGATACTACATCATGGAAGCATGATATGACAGATAAAGTTCTAATGAAATCAAAAACAGTATCGAATCAGTCCACATGTGCCATTCATATACAAACCTATCGAAAGAGTGCGTGTTATCCTGCTTGCGATTATAACCCATTTATGCAAAATCCTGGCTGGTACAAAGAAGTTTGCCGAAAAACTGGAAAAAGATTATTTTTTTTGCCTAAATATGCTGCAAGAATTAGGACGTCGGGCTAATAAAATCCATTATTCTCAAACCATTTGCAATCCATTTTTAAGACGGTCGAAGAAGAAGAAGATCTAGAAACCTTTTTGCTAAGAGATAGTATATGGGCCGCTGAAAATGCATTTAAGTAATTTTGTTGCCTTTTTTGTCGTAGAGATCCTCGAGAGACCATCTACCTTCGATGATTCTGGTCGGCAGAAAGAAGAAGGATGTGTCCGAAACCACTCAACCTTTCGAATATTTGTTTAAATGCTGTGCGGAACAATTGCGCCAAAAAGAGAAAGTGATATACTTTCCGTTGTGAATAATTGGGTACGACGTTCGCTTGATGAATTTTAATTTACAAACTAAGATCTGCTCCATGCCGTACAGATTATATTTTATAGCTTAAGTGAATCAATAATCGCTTTATTAAAGTAGAAAAAAACCTTTTGAGCAAGTTCGAGTGTTTTGGAGCGGAAATATGCAAAAGCGCGATTATTATCATCAATAGTATTGCATTTTTTGACACATATACTCTTTTCCTTTCTTCATCCCAGCAGCATCAAATCTTTCGTTGATTTGCTCTCTCGCCAATACCTAATTGAGGGTGAAACCTCTTTTTGTTCGAGAACACTAGCGCGGTAATCCGGACACACTTGCGAAAATTATGCTCTTGAGTAATGAGGGGACATAGAAAAGGAGAAACTGACCCATTTACTACTTTCAGTTGAACGAATACCCTGAATGCTTTTATGTAATTTGATTTCCTATTTTTATGCTGTCCTTAGATGATTATTTGGATTAAGTTACCTCGTTAAATAGAGATTTTCTGCATGTTTTACCCTTAAATTAGGAGTATTTACAGTAAATCTTTGTATATGCAAGCCCATTAGCCCACTTGCTTCTAGATTCCTTTGGTGTTGTGAGGCTATAAAGTTTGGATTATATTAATATCAGATTCTCCGTTTGATATATTACTCACAAACAAATTTATTCTAGAAAGTCTTCAAAATTATATGCCCTATAAAAAAGTTGATTTAATTAAAAGGTAATATTTATAAGAGGAGCTGATCTTTCATGATAGAGGAAATTTTTTATCTTCCTATATACTATTATTTTTAGTGAAGAGTTTTAAATTCCTTTTAACGAATAAAAAGCTACGATTGTGGTTCATGCTTTACAGAAATACAAATAGCATGTCAGGTTAATTGCAGAACTTAAATGTTAATCCTATCTTACTCTTGTTCCCATAAACAAAGCAGAAGATCAAAGGTGGCTTGGTCAGAGAAATAATTAAATTTATAAAATCCTAAATTTTAGCCTTGTTTTACTTATCTTCAATCGAGTTGAGACATTATAATGAAAAAGAATATGATATTACATATATGAAGAGGCAATGAAACAAATACAATGACAAACTTTGTGGTTTTAAGTTGTATTTACTCTATTTCGCCTAAGATGATAAAAGACCGTTCGTTGATTTTTCCAACAATGCTATGAGTAGAGACGATGTTTCCATTAAATTTCACATAGACTTACTTTCCCAAAAGATGTTCTTATCCAGGCTGAAGTCGACTGCAGTCTCGATCTTGCATCGGTTTTATCAACACCACAAGCATCGTGTGGTTTTAAGTTCTATCGAGACATCCTCATTAAGGATGTGAGTTATTGGAACGATTTGCTTTAAATATTGCAACTAGTTAACAAGCCATTGACACGGGACAACGCAAAAAATATTGATGGAAATGTTTTCCACATTTGGAATTTTATCTTGGTTACGGTGATACTAGCAGATGTAGAGATTATAATATGTCTGAAATACATCTACTTTTTGCTACACCTTGAGGCTCGAATGTCTCTTGCGTGCAGTCTCTCAATTGTCTGTTATCATGTCACAACTAGTTAACAGATTCAGACATGAAAATTCAATTTGACCATAATTCGTAATGTAATAAAGCTTACGTCGTCCGTATATGCATCCGTCTGGCGTCACATAATAGCTTCAACAAGGTCTAGTGTTGTCATAGTAACGATTAGGTTACATGGGCGAACCAGGTGTGTATGCTGGCTGGTTGGCTGGCTGTTATAATTACTCACGCTTTTATAAGGGTTATGTTGTAATTATACAACAAGAACAGAACTTATGCAAAATGAAGATGTATACTTTCGAATAGACTCTACTCTGGCGATAATAGTTTAGACTCGTGATAGATTTATAAGCGTCTGTCAACCTGTCACCCTTAATTTGTATTCTTTTGCAGTTCCCATTATTTGTCCTTGCCTCATACCAATGAAAAATTCGTGGCTATCAACTTGTAATCGTCCAGCATAAAAGTAGGCTCTGTAACTAGCCCTGAAGGCGTACTTATCCATTAACTTTTGCCCCCGTAATAATCCTGTATTTCAAATCTATAGCCTCTGCTGTAGCATAATAATGGCTATTAAATGGCGTAGTCTAACGTATCCGAATTATGATGAAAGTAGGCGGATAAAGCAAATATAATTAATTTTACTAATCCCCCATAATAAATGATAATTAATATTAATAAATTTGGCTATGGTACTTATACAATAACTTCCTCTCTCTTGGTATTTGATTGGGATTGCCGTATTGAAAACATAGTTAATCAAGAAGCAGAATTCATTTATTAGTAGATCAAGGTTTTGATGGAGAAATAGCATTGTGCTTATAAGATACTTACAATCCGATAATTAACATTATTAAAGGTGCAAGAAAAAGTATAATTCAGTTTATGTTAAAATGTAAAGATTTATAGTATTGGTTCGACTTTATTTTTTCAACTTTGTCCGAGCGTCAGGGAGACCATGTGGAACGTAAGTAGTCTTGTGTCTTCCATCACAGTATTCGTGATTTCCAGCATCGAAACATTGACTTGGTACATGACCAAACGCTTCACTGGCATCGTCTTTGAGAGGTGCCATCGTCAGAACGGAGTTGCGACTTGTAAAAAGGACAAGTGGAGGTAGTCAGTACCCTTTACTCCTTGCCTATCTTTTATTGCTGAATCGCTTTCTCTCAACCCCACTTCATATGGCCTATTCACTTATTAACACAATTCTGTGCTCTCGTTCCCTCCAAGTGGGTTTAGTGAAGTGTAATCATCTTCACCGCCGGTACCAGGTGCCATTTGCAGGGCCTCTGACCTTCATTTAGCTATCCTATCCTCCCACTCGGCTTGTCAATTGGCCAATTGGTTAAACATCACAATCACTCATATGCAGACTATGATAGTGTAGTCCTAGGTATGGTCACAGACTCCTTTCGTTGTATGAACGTGGGTTGACCTCGTTTTCCTAACTTGGTTTGGTTGTCAGGGCGACACAGTTAGAGGCACATTGTCCGGATGCCTTTGCTTTATTAGTTATTATAGGTCCCAGCATCCGACCATGGACTTGGTACTTTCTCAGACGTTTTGCCAATATTGTTATCGACACCTTTTTTTAGAACCCCCTTTTCGCATACTCCGCTTGTCTGCTAAGCCCAAAAATCACTGTCTGACTGCCTTAAAGCTTGCAATTCCCCCTCATGATCACCCCATATTCGAGGATTTAGAGCATATGGCGCCCATGTCGATGCTCATGTTCATGGTAATCTTCCTCTCCATGGGCTTCAAACGCATGGTTCGGTAATCCTCTTTCTCATTCACACCCACATTGTATCTCATTATTTGTGGTACTGTGTTTAGCTTAGTCTATAATCCCTTCTTCTCCCTGAAACGCGTAAAACACTCTCCTCTCCTCATACTGGAGACAGGCACACACACACGCACACTGGTGTTCTATATCTGATCCACATATACATTAAGCCTATAATTTCCTATCCCACATACCACAGGTGGGCCCTGCGGGTGAATTTTTGGTCAATTCCTGCTTTGACTCCTCTCACTGCAGTCACCTTTTCTCGACTTCCACTCGTCCCACATGAGCCGCTCCTTGACGATGTCTCTTCCTGCCATTAAACGGTTGTCCTTGGTCCAAGCGTTTTCTTTCCGTTGTTTTCGCTCAATCTACAAGTCTGCCCGGGCAGTACGGGAAATTATCCCTGACTGTTACCTCCGTATCCATTTTTCTGCATAATCGCTTGTACTAAAGGCTCTTCCAGTCTCTCTCATGAAATTTTGTCTACAGTCATTGCAGTTTATGCTGTAAACTCCGGAGTACTCCATTTTGTTGACTTCTTCAGGTTTTGCTGGCCGACTGGGGAAGAAGGTTAGCTTTTCATGCAGGATTATGCGAAGCTTTCGATTCCATAGTACCGGCTCCAGCTTCCGAGACAATTCTCAAGAGGGTAGACATATGCATCGTTTTTCCTTTCATAATCTCCATCCTTCCATCTGCTCATCACCATCCGTATGCTGCGTTGTACTGCTTCTTCTGGATATCCGTTTCCAAAAAACATCTGAGTTAATTTTTCCAGTTCTTTATCCCAAAACTCCGATTCATTAAGTCTTAGGCTCCCAATGACCATACTCCAGAGTATTCCAATCTTCATTCCCTAATTGTTATGACAGCATGCAATTTCATTTCACTCTATTAAAACACAATGAACTTCACTTAATGAATGATGAAGAGCACTTATTCATTTCGGCATTCCAAAATGGCGCAACCGATTTGACGTGCGCGGCACAGATCCTAAGCTCTGTAATTTTGAGGCCGTAGATCTTCTGGACGCTGTGAGTTATTCCATGCATTTTCACCAGAGTTTTATTCGACATTCTCAGACTGCGCCTAATTGTGTTCGTTTTGACAACAGAATGATACCATCTCAAATTCAGTTAGCGCTGAATTGCTGGAGACTAGTCCAAGTAAATCTGATATGGAGGTGTAGAGAATATCCGTTCGAAAGGTCAAAATGATGTAATAAAGAGCAACTTCTGTTCTGAACTGTCTGGTATACAACAAGGAGCATATTGGGGAATAAAAAATAGAAAGTATAATTATACTGACCCTGTATTGTTGCCAGGGCGATGTGTACTAGTGCAGTTTATCCAATGTCCTCCTAAATAGTGGTTATGATAAGTTCTCGTTTTCGACTGTGAATATGGTACATTCCAAAGAATATTTCCAGACTCCTCTGTGATCCCTGGTCCTCTAGGCGCCAAGTTACAACCGATCACGCATGGACGGGAACCTTTCATTCTCTGACACTTGCTCGAATTAGGAGATGATTGCTGAACCGGCAAGCCCCTTAAAACCTGGTGAATTGACTAAGGCCTACACAATTTTATTGTAATTCAGGTCCATCTGAATATATCCAATTTAGCTCAAATTAATTTTGTCCTTAGCAATTTTTATCAGCACCATCTTTGCCATTGCCAATTTAATCGCTGAAAATATTTTGGAAGATTAAAGAAAAATCGACGTGTGAGCGCTGTATACTTTTTTATCGTTTACTATTTTTTGTTTTTTCCTATAATACGGGTTTCATTATTCGTAAAGCCTTAATAGAAAATACGATTATTATCGCCGAATAAGACTAAACGAAACTGACCAATGCAGTCCACCAACCTCTTTATGTGTATGTGATAAAGTTAAAATATCGTACAGAGTTTTCCAAAATAAGGACTTCCCAGTCTTGAGGTGAGATTTTGCTTTTCATGATATAGTGGCGGATATCTTCTATTCATATGCAGGCATTTATAACAATAATTCAAAAGAGACATACGTTGTAATGGCACTTGACGAATACACTGTGTGATACATCGTCCAAGACGATTAGTAAATCTGGACCAGGCCATTGTTTGTCAGACACAAGGCTTTGGCAAGAGATGATCACATTCACAACTGCTAAGGTAACGTGTCTTCATCTGTTACTATCTGAGGTCGACTTTGGGCATGTACAAAGAAAAGTAAACCGTCATTTAATCGGATTTACTCTGAAGTTTCAGTGTGAATGATTTGTACATTTGCTGGACTAGAAGCCGAAATTTAGGGATCTTTTACCAAACAGACTATGGCCTCTATAGAAGAATAATTATGTAATGACTATAATATAGAAAAACTCAGCACGTGCAATGGACAACGTCGTTGCTTTTATATAGAAACAAAAATGACTGCAATTTGTATTGGTATTTTTATGATATAAAATTCATATTCCAGCCAAGCGTGGATTGTTCGTCTAAGCTACCTCTTAAAAACATAATTCACTACTTATCAGATACTACTTATCAGAGCTAGCATTGCTCTGTCAAGCTATTGGTTAGCTGCACAATAAATATATCCCTTTTTCTTAGGCCGCAGGAAAGAATTACGTGGCAGCCAACAATACACGTCTATTATATTGGCCTCGTGAAGATGGGAAGTTAAATAGCGAACATGCAGGTCCTATTCTTCATGACAGAGCAGGCTGTGTTCAATGGGGCTGCGACCGAGCAAAAGCAAGCCATTGAAGTAATAAAAGGCCTTGAATGATTGTAGGAAAGATAACAACAATGTGCTGAAGTCTTGCTTACTCACAGCCTAGTTACAGGAAACAGCGAGCCTGCGACCATTGTTTGATTACTCAATCAAAAGCAAGGGCAGCGTTACTGCCGTCTGCCTCTCCAATTAACTCAAACCACTCTACTGGCCGTGACTCTAGTCGTGCCTGATGAAGGCTTACCTAAAGCCCCAAACGGTGAATTGTCACTGACTACTGATATACTCCCAAGGTGGATAGGTCGGATTGGCGCTGAGACTGGAAGACAAAGAAAATATTTATGAACTCCTAGAAAGAACACAATTTAAGAATAGTTGTAGGAACAAGATGGGAAGCATCCCTAATAATGGCAGGACTTAATTGACTCAAATTTATAACTTTTCATACAAAAAATATCGCATGCAATGTATAGAAAAAGGTTGAGATTAATGATAATTTCACTTTGGTTGGCTGTTGACAGTCGTTGTGAAATTCATTTTTCCAACAGTCAGCTTTGTTTTTAACTACAGAGTCTGAATTAAGAAAGTGTAGGCGCTGTTGAGTTGCAGACCCTTAAGCGAAAGGGGATTGAATACTGAGATTCCGTAAATGAGATCAAACTGAAATATGAAAATGGTTACCGGTTCTTTAGAAATATTTCCTAAATGGCTATTCAATCAAATGTATTTACCTATGCAGTGAGTCTCCGTCTTGGTGTTTAGGGCACTGGCTGCTCAATTGAAAGTAATTTATTTGGTTTGTTCCTTGCAGTTACAATCTAGCCGGCTTAAGTAAGCACTAGTTCGAGCAAAGATTGTCATTCAGATCAAAGAACCACCGCCTAAGGACTGATCGGAAATCGGAAGGAATCTATGTTGAAACTAGATGCATCCAAAGTCACTATGAGCTTAAATATTACATCTAATGACTCTCACATTGGTGGTCTTATGAAGGATAATGATTTACAGTCATTAATGATTGCAATCCTCAATACTTTATATTTTTATTGATTAGTAAGCATTATCCTACAAAATGAGGTATATCTCTGATTTAGTTTACAGTCTTACAGATACATACAGGTGTTATATTGCGTGCAAATAATAATAATTTTCAAGTATTGTTCCAAGTTGGCACACATTTTGGGAATTATCGCATTCCTTGTTTCGTGCTATTAAAGACCTCTGAAACCAGTAACTGATTAGCTTGGTAATAAAATCTATTTCACGACGGTTCACCAAACGGTTCTCAGGCAGGAGGCAATTAATTATGTACTAATTGGCTCAGAGTAAATAACTAATCTGTACCGACAATGCATGTAGTAAAATCGGGGTTAATGCTGAAACTATCTGTAAATCTCGAATAAATGGGAAAGCCCATGCTGGCCTATTAGTGCCACAGGAAATAGTTGCTGAAGCGCCAAGAGCAAATCATAGGGAAAGGTTAAAGCTGAGAACGAATAGTATAATAGGTTAAGTTGTTAATCGGCCTTGATAGCTGCCATAAATTACCTGTTTACAAATGAACTCCAACAAATAATTTAAAGTAAATGGATAAGAGAAAAAGATCTCGATACGTCTACATCGTTTTGAGGACCCCATGAAGAAAATACTTCTAAATTCACAGAGAACTTGTGGTATAATTTACAATATATATGGTTAAAAAGAATAAATACCAGAAAATGCGTCATCCATTTTTCTTTGCGAGTGCAGCAATTTGATTGATAAATTATGGAGAATATCCGTTCCATATACCCGCCGAATTGAAATTTATTTAGTCTTGTGTGGGCATTTAACTGCGTGCATTCATTTCGACTTGTTCCTCCACATTTTATAAAACGAATTCTCCATTCTTTTATCAGTCTTTTAGACAAGCAAATCATTTTATATTTATGAATACAGTTTTCGGCAAGTAAGATAAAAACCTCATAAATGTGGTAATTATCGAATTACAAAACTTTTATAAATACACATCACTACCAGGGCCATCGTCTAAAATTAAGCTGTCTAAAACGAATCACATTTGTCACTGGTGCAATCACGTTATATATTAGCACATCCTGGAACATCCTCATTAACACGTGGACGACCCTAAAATTAATCTTTCCAAATCACCATTTTTAGAGTTAGACCGTTGCGCAACCAAATATCCAAAAGTTCTTCATGTTGTAGAGAAGTCAAATAAAAGCGAGTGCTAGTCAATTCGTCTATACATTCTACAGTAGGCTGGTGAATAGAAAAAAAATGTCTCCTAGTCAACTAATCGACTCCATGCCGACAGTTGATGGGCTACATTTTATCCAAAACTATGCCATGGGTTTAGGAAATCTATCCCATATCTGATTTACTGGTAGTCTCAAAAACCTACTTACGAAAAAAGTAATATCGTCGATTGCTATAGCAAATATAATTTTTCTTCATCGACAACCCTAACAGAGAATGTGATATGAAAAATGTCAGACATTACTTGACCAAAGAGCACTCGTGGCAGTGTGGAGGTGTGGTTAACATGATGATCTTACAGGCTGAAATGTTATGGTTCGACTCCTGCTTGGGGCATTGATAAGATCTATACATGGTCGACTCCTTCTGAGATAAGAACACCTTTTGGGAAAGCAAAATTATGTGCAATTCAATGAAAAACATCAACTCTACTCATATCATTGTGAGACAATTCGAATACCAGTCTTTCATCACCCTAAACGAAATAGGGTGAACTCAACTCATAGATCTAGAAAAATGACTTCGAAATCGGTAATCCTTCGAAGTAAGGCTTGACTCATTAGGGACAAATTGAACATGAGCTGGATGTATAAAAGTCTCAATCCAAAGGTAATTGCACAAAAGTAAAGCCAATTCAACTTCCGAATTTCGTTTTCATTTGTTAAGGATTGGCATACTTTGTATATTGGGCGATTATTGGCAGAACCTAAGCAAACGTATACTCTTTTTGTGAGGTAAAGGACACGATGTTGACACTGTTAGTAAGCATCTGTCTCGGACTTGAATTTTTCATTCAAATGATGTCTAGTGAGCACAAATTAAGATTTTTCCAAGGGCATAAATATGCCGGAGACTAAAGTTAGACTTATGTTTTGAGTAACAATCATCATACGTTGAAAGATTACTGATACTTTTTACATTCTTTACACCTCACATATTGATAATAGTTTGGCTGCTTCCTATGGTCTCCTCTCTTCTCTACTGATGTCCGGACAGGTGAAAATGGAGTGGCACATCATTTTACAACGCTGCATCTGCAATTGGACATAGTTAATGGTTGCTTGAAGAGCCACGAGTGCGCAACATGTTTGCCCATGTCCCAAAAACAGACTGTGTTGTGCAGTTCGTCCGATAAACAAAAGGTTTCCGGTTATCATCCTCATTTCATAATTCGAATTGATTTCTTTCCAGACTAAGGTCCTTAAATCGCTATGCTTCCTGACCGCAGTGGCCCTATCATGAATTAAATATATTACCTCCAGTAATAATAATATTACTATTAGTGATAGTAATACAAATAATATTCATTATCATTATCATAAATATTAATTAATATGCTGATACTTATTTTTATTATTATTGCCTC
>CAAALY010000251.1:0-11094 GCA_900617795.1 Protopolystoma xenopodis
TGTTATCAGTCAAAGATGAAACAAGGCTAAAATGAGACATCTCGAAA
The DNA here is from genome assembly GCA_900617795.1 of Protopolystoma xenopodis. NCBI lineage: Eukaryota > Metazoa > Platyhelminthes > Monogenea > Polystomatidea > Polystomatidae > Protopolystoma > Protopolystoma xenopodis. The sequence goes on from CAAALY010000251.1 coordinate 48, forward strand.
GTAGTATCGCATTTACCTGCAAATACATTCAAATTAAAACCTTAAGATAGAAATGACTACGTATTTAAGCATATTTGCGAATGGATAATTTGCCTTCTGGTTAGGAAACTTTTAGTAGTTGGTATAAAGGCCTGGCTTTGCAGGAATATATATATATATATATATATATATATATTAGTGTCGAATCCTGTGACCCCATGACCATGCCTAACACAAAGAGAGAAAAAAATTTGGTTTAAACTTATTCAAAAGCTCACATTAAGCTTCTAGCTCTTCTCGACCAAAGCACAAAATGCTTGCCTAATTTCCATCACTTTGCTTTACAGGCATCTGATGAACAAATATTGGTGCGTTATGGAGCAAATTAACACTAAACGCAGCTATTTCCATGCGAAAAGCAGTGCACACTCACCATATTTGCTAGGCCAAATGTCTATTGGATACATAACCTCGAATTCTACTTCTTAGGCTTGTCCTAGTAGCCCATGTATTTGCATTGTCGCTGCCCTCCATTCCCATTTGACTGCATGAACCGTAATTAGTAACGTACGGAGCTGAGCAAGACGATTATGATTAAATTCCTCCGTTCGCTTGCAGACCAAAGCACTCTGGGCCAGTTGCGCCGAGGTGGAGAAAAGGATATTCGCATCTTAGCGGCCTTAAATAAGCACTTAATACTTTTTATATGTCTAAACAAAAGTGCAGCATACAAGCTTCCAGACCTGCAGAATTAAGACTTTGTAAGGAATGCTGCTTCAGACCGAACAAGGTCAAGAACTGGGTTGGGTGACAACTCAAATTTCGTGTTGCGAGACATTACAGACTGGTCCCAGAGGGTTCCAAATGTGATACTTGAATAGAACATTTAATGAATAGGCTCCGATTCCCAAGGGAAAAATGTGGCGAAACACCCTTGAAAGAGCTTTCTATGAATCCCTCGCAAAGTTCTAACCACCACCTCGTCTATCTTCATTCCGACAAGACCGGGCTTGCACCCCTGCGCCTCATATTGCATTGAAATTCGTTTACGAGTTTAACCATTTCCTCCATTTTTGGACAGGAATTTAAGCTTAATTGTGCAGTAGCACAATAACCATACAATTGAAAAAGTAGCCCCATAGGCAGTCTATACTTTCATTCACATAATTAGAATAAGATACTGAGCAAAATTAATTATATTCTGTAGGAATAAACCCAGTCCGTCTATGCGCAAACTGCAAATCAGGTGGCCTTTTTATTACTCCCAAAAGAGATCAAGCATAGATCTGAGTTTAGTTATAAAATATTCCATCTTACCTTCTTCATGTTCTGGCCTGCTACTACCGTTTATTGAGCCAATTGTTGTCAAGTTAACAGAAAATTATGCCTTCATTAAAAATGCTCAATATTAAAGGGAATATCCCATTGCACTCTAACTATAAAAAATTCATGTGCATCTACTATGGCCAAGGGGCATGGTGGTACAGTTGGGTTTCCAGGTGACTGCAACTATGGTAGCCAGTCCTGTGCGGTGTAGAGTAAGAGGCATCGTGTTCTGCGATTGTAAGTGCGGACACTAGCTTACCCCAATGGATTCCAGTGATCATTTACTGTAGATTACTATTAGTAGTGTGATGTGCCTCTCTTCCCATCGCTAATCCACAAAATATGGGTCATTTTCCAATAACACTGAGAATTAATTGAAATAATTTTATTCTAAAGATATGATATTCCTCTTTCCCAAGGAAGAATAGGAAATTCTGGTGAATTAGAACAGATTGGAATATCTTTCTTTTCATAATGACTTTTCAGAGAAAGAATATCTCCATTTCCGTGCACATTTTGGGCTTTCGCTTCTTCACTACGGTCCACCTCTGCCAGCTTATAGCTCAGTAAAGCGACCAACATTTTTATTATGAGTCATCAGATTCAAAAGTGCTAAAGGTTGCCAGGCTTGCTTCAAAGACCGTCCACTATTTATAGCGGATTACCCACATTCCTCTGCTTGTCTTCGAACTTTATGTTCGACCTTAGAATAAAAAACTCATGGTTGTTACCTACCTATTCGTATAAATAGCTTCATAACTTATGTAGCCCTAGACATTGGACATTGGACTTAAACTCATGTTACTTTCATAAATAATCAACTTAGTTAGGGTTGGTATACCATTATATTGCATATTACCCAAAATCGTGTATTTCTCAATATTATCTTCTTTACAGACATCAATTCTCAGATCCAAGAAAGCAAAGAGTGAGCTCCTAAAGAGATATTGGTCTTCTAATTTGCTAAACATAGCCAAGGTAATTAGCATAAATGCAAAAAATGCCAACAATAAATCTTGCTCTTATTTGTCGACTTCTTTTTGACCATTGAGCATAGAAGCAAATTTTGGCTGGCCTGAATGCCCTACTATAGATAAATCGAATTTATCAATAAGTATGGCCACGAATTACTTGAATAAAATTAGAGTAGGAAAGATGAGGCAAGGTAGTGTACATAAAATGTAAGCTACTGGAGACCGAACCAGGGGAAATAGGAGAGCCGACTATTTCGAGGTGCTAGATGCCATGCCACTGTAGTGCGACCGTCTTATCCAGTCGCTTCCTTCATTGTTCACTTCGTTGAAGGCAGCGGATGGACTTTGGAGTGTCTAACCGATGTGCACGCTTCATTTGAGCATAGTAAATGGGGACTTCAGCCAATTGGTTTGTATGAGGGCAAACTTTTTCTGCTATTCAAGCAGGCTCCAGTGCTAAATTAACGAAAAGTGGGAGAAAAAGGGTGGATCCAATCGTAGATCAGGCCCAAATGGTGACCTTCAGGGCTTGGAGCGAGATGCAAGAGATGGGATGGATTGAGTTGACCCTTATTTGAGCGTGTTGGTAGAATCTGCAAATTCGCCTACTTAGCTGGCCAGCAAAACTGGTGAGAAATTCATCGGGTTTGAGTTGCCTACAGGTGTTGTCATCGTTCCTCCTCAAATGTGGCCTTGTAACGCAATTTAGCAGATAGTGTGCATCCTTGAAGTTTGTTTGAAATGTAGAATATAAAAGATGTTACTATGACTTGATGTCAGTATAAGCCGATTGGGCCGAATTCACAGCAAGCCTTCTGTAGGCTTCAGTTACAATGGGCAGCAAACAAAATGTGAGAGGCAAGGCTGATTGCTGATAATCGGGCGAATGTAATTCGGGATAATACATGGCTTATTATTGAGTATGTTTTAATTTATAAAAAAGGAAAATATTCTCGAAGATATTTTTGCCACAGCCCCTGTATACCATAAATGATTGATTTAGTCTAGTTTCTGTATCTCGAATCTATCTTATCAAAAAAATTTTTTTAAATCTCATAAATCGTTGTCCAAATATCGTATTCCTTCCTTACCGGATCACCAATCAGGTACGATTTTAGATGCGTTGTCTGCATGCAAGTCGGTGGCCTTGATCAGGAGCGAGCCAGCTTGCCAGTTGGACAGAACGTGACTTGGCCTTTTACGATCGGCCTCCTCAAACGCCGCGATTGGGTTTGGTTTATCTTGGTAAAAAGGATTGACTAAATTAGTCTCCAGAAAGCCATCTTGCTCCATCCATTTCAAAAAAACCTACTCACAAGCTGAGGCTAAGTAATGTATTCGATTGCCAATACAAATACAAGTTTACTTCATCGGCAATTCCACCAGAGACTGTGATCTGGGAAAAGGTATGACCTTCAGTGGAATTCGCATCTACACTATGACCAAAGGACATTTGTGGCTGTGTGTTGCAGTGGGTAACGTGTCGAGATTATACGTTACACTGCAAAAACCGGGGTTTTAGTCCTGCTTGGGGTGCTGATGAGACCCAGGTGAGGTATCAACGGCAGGCCATCTGAGAAGGGAATACGTTGTTGGAAGCAAGGATATGTGAAATAGGATGGAAAAGAATGGCCTAATCATATCATTATGGTAAAAATTCAACTGTCAGCTTTACATCACCCTAAACGAAATGGGGTGAATGCATATCTTTTGTATATTTCGGGATATTTTTAAAGATTAACCTAATCCCCTATAAGACCAAATTTAGTCTGGCCGTACTTTATCTGGTTTAGAAGTGTGTCTTGTTTATGGTTAAGATAATCAAAAAAGAATGAAAGCAAGGTCCGAAATACGATCAAGCGTTCACATTAGATCTGATTGCTGTGACATTATAGCTTTAGGCTGACCTATAACACAAACCCACGCATTTGACTGGTATCATATGAATTATACGAGGTCACGTTTTTCTGTATAAAATGAACGAACTCAAAAGGAAGGCTCAAGTGTTGCCTGAAACTGGATTTGGATCAAGCAAATCAAGTCTTATTTGCGAGCTCAGTTGTCTTTGAGTTCGTATTGGGTCTTTTGTACAGCCCAACCTCGTCAACGGAGCCGCCAGTCCATGCAGGCTTCGAATAAAATTGCAAAATTTTATCATCATACCGCTAAACATTTGCACTTTAAATTATGCAGCCAACTTAATGAATAATGGGAATATCGTTTTAGTGGAAATAATTTAAAATAAAACTACATTTTGCAATCATAACATTAGAGTATATGTAAATTAGACAGTTCAGTGCCTGGGGTGAATTTGAGATTCTACAAAGATAAAACATTTCTCATTTATAAACTACGCAATTCAGATTATAGACAAAGTTTGTCCACCACTGAGCAGGTTTGAAATTTGCCTTGTTATTTTGAACGAAATACGCCTATTTATAGAATTTACGAACCCTAAATTCAGTCTCCAGAATATTAGGATATTCTTGCCCCGGCAACAAGGCTACAAGTGAGCCCGATTTATAAAGAATCCAGTCGCCTGGCCAAATGGGGCTATCCGATTGGAGTCAAAGTATGAGTTACTAGTCGATACCACTGCAACTCGTCTCTCATATGTACCTTCACATCATCAACCGAATTCGCGTCATAATGAATGTGTCAGCCCAGATTCATATAACCTAGCCATCATACGACCTTGACCAAATATCAAATACGATGAATGTAAAAGTCGCACATTTTGAAATATATTTTCCTTTTTGATCGAATAATCCGAATAGTCTATCTCTATAGGAACTAGATTTCACATATGCAAACTTGTTTGTCTGAAAGTTACCTGACCAACTTGGTCAGGCTAGGCGACACAAAGTGGTTTAAGAAGTTTTTATGAAGTTTTTATGAAGTTTTTATGAAGTTTTTTTCTCAAGGATAAGAGTTTGCCGCACGATACATTTGTGATTGCATTTGTTTTGACTCCGAAACGGTGGTTAAATCCCGAATGGACTGTACTTCCGACCATATTTACGTCTCGAAACCAGTGCAAGAGCATTGCAGCGACATTTTACCACTCCGATGCAACGGATGCAAAAGCATAGTCATTGTGGGATTTTCGATAAGGCAAACTTGTATTCGAGATTACAATCAATGATCTTGCTTATACTCTATTTATGTATGTTTCGAAGCATTCAATTCGTCTTGAGTAAGGCCGCCGAAGTATACTCATAAGAAATATATGTAATATCGTCTAATAACAGTTTGCTTCATCAACATTCTAACTATAATTATGATTTATAAGATGTCTGGCTCGCCTTAATAGTTTTGTAAAGGTGCATATGGGCTTCTTGTATCGTTGAAAGTCATGATGAGGCCTGGGAAAAGTAAGAACTACAGTCAAGCCTGGAGAAGAGGAACTTTGTGGAAAACATGGTTACAGGAAATTCTGTGTCATCATGAGGCCTAATAATATCAATTCAGGAAAAAATTAGAGTGAAAAAAATCACAAATACCTTTAAAGTGTATGAGATTTATTAATACTATTGCTTTTAGGGGGATAAGGGGACTCTTAGTTGAATTGTACCACAATGATGGGACTAGACATGACGTTTCCACTAAATTTAGCATAGCCTTGCTTTCTCAAAATGTTTTATCATCCTGGAAGGACTGTAGTTTCTACATAGCCCAGGTCCTATCAATAGCCCCAGCGAAACTTGAACCACGAAACTGTAGTTTACAATTTCGAAACTACTAACTACACCACGATGTCACAGGGTCACAGGGCAGATGTGAATTTCAAGGGAGGCCAGGCATCTTCCCATATCACATTCTGTGGCGAGATTCTCAATAAAGCAATGCTGTATTTGCTATAGCAATCAAATATGTTACTCATTTTTCGCTCATAAGTTTGAGATCTATTCATTTTATTTCGCATAAAGTCATGCCCACTCATATCATTGTGGAAAAAATCAACTACCACTCCTCTTATCGCACACCATAGACGAAATAGGATGAATGAATTTCATATATATGATCTACTGGTAGTCTTGAAAGCATAATTTTAAACGAAAAATAACTTTATAAGTATATTCTTATTAAAAATAAGTCGCGTAATCACCTCGGCTTTGCAACGCTACGATCTACTGTCCCTAGGACGCCCGAAGTTAAATGCTCACGAAAGTGCTGGATTGGAGAGATGCGAAATTTATTTTCATATTTTTCACTGACTTTAATATTCGTCTGCTTGTCAACAATACTTGAGCTTTTATCGTCCTTTTACAGAACCTTCCTTTAGTATGGTAAGATCGGATCGAGAATACCGGCCTCACCGGTAGGTGGAGCGCCAGAGGCATTTCCAACCTTTATATTCTGCCCATGTTGCCTCGAGCCGCATCGGTCAACTTACCACCTCCACTTCGCTCCATGTCCCGGAAAAGTGGTCCCCTGTCGACATTTTCGGGGCGAATCTGCTTCGGTGCGATACACCGACCGGATAAAATGTGACTAGACGAGAGAGTGGATGGGCTGGGGAGTGGACGAAGAGGGTCATCGACAGATACAATCGGGCAAATCGAGCCCGCCTGCGCACAACAAGTAGGCGATGGCATCTAACGCCCTCGCCATTATACAAATTATTGTTCATACGGGCAGGCATCGGAGCGGAGGGCAACACCTCGCCGTCGCTGTGATTGCCTCGAGCCTGTTTGCGGCAAAATCCACTAAAATGAAGTTTTTGTACACTTTAGCGCACTTGTCTCTTCGTAGAGAAGACACTTGGCAACAAAGAGTCGGCATCGCCACTAAAATTACGACATTGAGATTCATGGGTTGGTAAAACAGACAAGGACAACCTGCAGAGGAGGCGAGTGGAATTATCGGATGTCGTCGTTTTTGTTGGAACCATCAAGCCATTTTTGTATTGGAGTAGAGTTTCTAGACTACCAGTAAATCAGTAATATGAGATGTTTTCACCCTATTTCGTTTAAGGTGATGAAGGCCTGGTAGTAGAATTTTCCCACAATGATATGAGTTGAGCTGGCGTTTTCATTGAATTTCACATAGCCTTGATCTCCCTAAAGTTGTTCTCATCCAGAATGGACTACAGTTTCGATCTCGCATTGGTCTTATCATCACCCTAAGCGGGAGTCGAACCGTGACATTGCAGAATGGGAGATTGACACGTCAACAATTCTTTGGTGTGATTGTCGATGAAGCAAACGTATATTTGCTTTAAAATTCGACTACATTATTTATTTTTCGTATTTAAGTAGAGTTTCAGTACTACCATTAAATCAGTAGTATGAGATGTATTCACTCTATTTCGTTTAAGGTAGTCTCGTAAATCTACTTAAATATGAAAAATAAGTAACGTAGTCGATTGTTATAGCAAATATATGTTTGCTTCATCGCCAATCCCACCAAAAAACATGAAATGGCAAAAGGCCTGACCTTCCTTTAAATTCACTTATGCTCTGTGATCCAAAGGCACTCGTGGCAATGTGATAGAGTGGTTAACGTATCAAGCTCCCATTCTGCACTGTCACGGTTCCACTCCCACTGGGGGTGTTGATAAGACCGATGCGAGTTCGAAACTGCAGTCCACTCTGGATGAGAACAACATATGGGAAAGCCAGGCAATGTGAAATTCAATGTAAACGTCAGCTCAACTCATATTATTGTGGGACAATTCTACTACCAGTCCTTCATCACCTTAATCGAAATTGGGTAAATACATCTCATATTACCATCCATCTACTCAACCGTAGTAATCACATAACAAAAGACTGGAAGTGTCGAATGTACTTCTATCAATTCCATAGAGCCAATGTACTAAACTACAGGTACAGCCAATCCGATGCTCCCTCAGAAATTTTTGGTCTAGGTTCATTTTGAGACTGTCAGTATCGTCTTGTACAAGGACTTACTCACACTAGGCGACGCTTACTGTCTTGTAAGGACTGATAGTTGATTATTCCCACAATTAGACGAATAGGCGGTACAATTCAAATTAATAGTACTGGGCCCAGCCTTGACTTAGTTAATAGCAAAGAATTATCGACAATTTTTGAAAACTACTCTCATCGAAAATAAGTAGCCTCTTTGGGTTTGCCTCACAATAAATGTGATCTGGCTTGCCTTCAAAGTCACATCAAGCCTGCAAGGCCAACGGGCATCTGTGGCTATGCCAAAAGTGGTAAACTATCTTGTTTAGGCACGCCGGTTTAAAGTGTTTCCTTATCGGACTGATTTCTAATCTGCACAAGAGTAATCGAGGAGAACACTTAATTTTAGTAATTAATTAATTTCGTTTTTTACTGCATCTCCCAAGGCATTCTCATCCGACGCGAACTGAAGTTACGACCCAGCTTCTCCCGTGAGATCTGAAATGTTTGTTTGTGTGTGTCTGTGTGTGCGTGCGCGTGTATGAGTTGAATAAGATGCGAATATGCTACTCTCTAAGCCATCTAAACCGAACCCCAAGACCTTCTAAGCAAAGCAGGCCTCATTCAATCCTTATCATGATCTGGAGACTTTTATGTTGATGGACAAGCGTTACTAATTGTGCATTCTCTACATAAGAGCAGATGAACGCCTCAAACACACACCTGACGCTTGGTAGAAGCGGATTTGCCTAAATCGAGATTTGTCGATTTTATGAATTAATCAGTCACGAATCATTTAACCTGAGCAGCTCTGAAAAACGAGATTAATCAATTGACAGTCTTCGAAAGAATTTATCGTCTGTTTAGAGTGCTTAAAGAGAAGTACGCTAACAGTAATCCAGCCTTAGAGGCCTTAAATCATTTCAGATACATTTCAAGATTCATATTAATAAATCTCCCAAAAAACCATTGAGCAAGAAAGGTTAAATTAAATGGACTGGTACAACATGATACAGTATAGCTAATTATAAACGTTATTTTATCGCACTTTCAAGACCAGGATGCTAGAAATTAGGCCAAGGCATAATTGGTTCTTACCTTCGTTTCCGTTTTCTCTGTGCAGGACCTCATCTACCATCAATCAAGAAATTGAGTAATTCATACGAGATAGAATTTATTTAAAAAATTTTCAAATTATTTGATTATTTGTCATTTAGCGAAAATTAATCTTACCTTCCCTGCCTCCTGGAGGCCACATACGTGTGCCAAAAATAGATGGACTAAGCTCAGGCCTTATTTTTTTATCCATCCTTATCCTAACTCCATCTTTTTAGTGGCCCGTAATCTGGCCCAAACCTCGGTTTAGAGCTCAACTTGCGTCCCCAATTGATTGAGTAAACGTGGCTTTCAGGACTGGGAAGCCACACGAACAGAAAAAGCGATAAATCGTAAGTAAGATTACTTTACATTCGTATATATCCCTTCGAATCGGCCCGTCGTACTCAAACCAGTAATGTTAAGTTTCGCCTCTTAGCATGTCAATAAGCTTATTGCCAGTTAACACAATGGCCCTCAGGTGTATAAACGGACCTTAGGTCAATTATTTTAGGGAATTTTGAGGATATATTGACAAAGTTAAGATCAGCCTTAATGTTAGAGGTATGCAGCACATTCTTATTTCTTCACATTTGATTAGGTATTAGTTACCTCTTTATTAAGCCTAAGAGAGCACTAAACACACTTATTGATCCCAATATAATGTGGCTTCGATATTAGTATCTTTATTAAGTATATATTATTATTTATACATTGTTTTATTAGAGTATAAGACTTATTATTTTGAGAATTATACTAATATTATAAGTAAACGATAACGAATTCATCCTGACAACGTTTGTAAAGGTCATTTTGCTGTTCAAAAGTTCAAAAAAACTGGGCAAGCATTAAATTCCTTTAATAAGTAGAGAGTTTTTTGGTTTCGTTATTGGGGCCTGGTGAATGACGGTGCATAATACCTTAGTTGTCTATCGGAATGAAAGCAAACGCAAGCCAAGGGACTCTGTTTGTTTTAAATTCTTGCCTACCCTCTGCCTCATTGAGCATAAGGGGGCCGCGGTTTAGTAGTCCGGACTTTAGCTTAGCGAAGTAACCGAGCCGAAGGGGGATCTTGCTGCCAAAGCTGGTCCTTTATGAAGAGAATTTTATCTAGACTTTCCTTAATAGAAAATGTAGTAGACAAGTACAACGTTTCTTTACACTTCATCGTGATTAGCTGAATCTCCTGATGTGGTAAGAAAATGGGACTAGCAGTATACATACATTAGAGGGTAATATGTATATGATTTAGTAACAAAACTTGCCCATATAAGGCATTATTTTCTCTAGATTTTTAGTTAAATCATTTCGCTATATTCAGAAGCCTTGCGTGTGAAACATTAAATAGTGAGCAGACATCGAAATTTATGTCAGCCCTGGCATTATTCACATGATATTTGTGCTTATTATAAAAATATAAAAATGATTATCTCATCCTCATAAGGCGTCACCGTGAATTCTAAAATTTACAGTGAATAGTGAATCCCCAACTATTCTAATATACCAAACTGTATAAGATTATAAACCCTAAAAGTAAAAATTATGAAATAGAGCCAATACATTACAATGATCTACAAAGGCATAGAATGAGATCAGCCATCAGCAAGGGAATACATTATCCTGATGTTAAAACGACATGAACTATTTTCATATCTAATTTTCAATTAAGGTTATTCGTTTTTTGTATAAATTAAATATAAACATAACTATCTTTTTCTCGTTAGGGGGACCTTCATTTCGAATGAAAGTACATAAAGAAGAGATTCGTTGGTCGATCTCACCAGATGAGGACGGATGAAA
>CAAALY010000252.1:0-11089 GCA_900617795.1 Protopolystoma xenopodis
GGGTCAGGAGAGGTGGAGCTCATTCTTGTGAATGTCTCACGTTAACATTAACTCAAGAAAACTATCTACTTCTAACTCAAAAAAATTAATAGGCATATATAGATATAAACTATTTGGTCCAGATACTTTTGCTCGAGTATGTGAGTACGTGTGTGTATGTTAAAGTCTATACTCAATACCGATCCTAAATCAGAGTGATCAAAAAAGGCAAATGTAAGGCTCTCTTCAGTAAGGCTTAATGATCCAATAAAGAGCTCTGACCGAGGCTAAGTCCGTAATCAGGTATGATTGAGCTAATGAGGCGAAAGTCAAGAAAATCGTGTTTCTTTTCATACCTATAATATTTAACTGCATAGTTGAAGAATTGCAATAAGAATCATTAGGCACAAGGGGGAAGAATAAATTCAAGACTTGGAAAAAACAAGAATGTAAATCGTACTATCTTGGTTTTTGGAAGGACCTATTTACTTAGTAAGTCAACATCAAATAGAAAGCTAAGATCCTTATATACAAATCTACAGTAAACATTAAACACTTGTATATGATTATGGTGGATCTTGTATACTTTTTATTAAACAAATGCCTTTCTTTCAAAATCTATTCGAATGTCTGGAGTGATTATGGCTTATGAATGGCAACTTTCTCACGGGCCCTACTCAAAACTACTGAACCATACTTATTGAACATTAAGTGTTTTCCACATTTACTTACCTTGCATCTAGTAAACTCATGCCTTTCTAAGTGTGATTGAGTTGGTAGTGTTAATTAAAACTATGTTGCGTATTTAAGTAGAGTTTCGAGACTACCAGTCCTTCATCACGTTAAATGAAATAGGGTGAATACATCTGACAATTAAAACTATCTATTCTATTTACTAATATCTTAACCAAACACATTCTGTTATTTTTTATTTTATTTTCTTATATGATCTACAGTACCACTCGGATTATTCGTCAAATTTGCTAATAGAGGATCACGACAAAGGTTATTTTATGGAGGAAATTATTGTTTTTCAATAAATAAGAACTTTGGAACGTAGATATAAAGACCAAGATGGTGTGGCAATCTTTTAAGACGCACTCTCCTTTAGCTTTATAGTGTTGGTTCGACATTGTTTTCTCAACTTGTGAAACATTCCTAGTCACGTATTCTCTTCCATAGTATTTGTGATTTCCAGCATTGGGTCATTGGCTATGTACACTCCCAAACATTTCTCCGGCATCGTAGTTGGCATCGTCAATAAGAGACGCTATCTTAAGCACATAGTTACAACTTATCAAAGTGACTAGTTACGATCCACAAATTCACCCTGAGGCTCCGACTAAATTGCGAAAACTAGTACTTTGGAAACTTCGCAAAAAGATTTAAGGTGATGGAAATCATAGAGTATATTTGTTTTGGAATATAAGAGATCCTTATGAAGAAGCCCTCTTATAATAATTTAGTCCAATTCTGGCTAAACCGGTATATTCCACATCTATACCGTCCCTCTTGAGCTGCCTACAGACCTACTAGTCTTGAATCATCAACATTTGAGACTAAGGTTGAATGTATCATCCCACACATCAAACCTTTACACAACAAATTTCGCCTCTCGCACTCAGCCCCTCTGTGAACCCCACAGCCTAATTTTCAGGCTTGATTTAAGATTTCTGTCGGCCATCCAGTTTCTTGCACCCAGTAAACAAAATGTTCAGCAGCTCTTACAGATTTTTCTCCACACCCATTTAAGTAATAGCTTTCATGTACAGCAGAGTATACTGTTAGGAGATCTACTACCAATGTTCAAATTGGTATAGTGTTTTTGGTAAACTTTTTTAAATAACGGTTTCCGGCTCTGAAGATGTCCTCCATATGACGGACGTAAGCTTGACACGGATTCATCGGGGTCGCAGGACGATGATGCGAAGTCTTCTTAGCACAATCACTTGCAATATTCTTTGCGATCAAAAATGCAAGGCAATCTTTCCACGGTATTTGTTATGGTCAATTTATTAGGCCAACCTTTCCATACCAGCATACCACAGGTCTTATTTTTCTCTGAGTTATATTTACCCTATTTTGTTAAGGTGATGAAGGACTGGTAGCTGGATTTTTCCACAATATTATGTGTAGAGCTGACATTTCCATTGAATTTTGCAGAACCTTACTTCTCACAATTATTATTCAGTGTAAATTTCAGTTTCAACCTAGCCTAACTTGATTCATCAGCACACCTAGAGGGATTCGAATCGTAATAGTGCAGCGTACAATCTCTGTTATTTATCCAATATGCCACACTGTCACGAGGCCCCAGGATCACTGGGCAGGTGCGAATTTCCTGGAGGCCCGGCATTTCTCATATCGCATTCTGTGGTTGTAATTGTAATTGCAATTTCTACCTTCTACATCGCCATTTTGTTCAGGTTCTATATAAGTGAGGATTTAGCTCGTGAGGGAAAGTTTAGATTTGATAATTGAATAATGTTTTTCCTGCTAAAAATGGGTAAGATGATGAAGAGATTCGTAGCTCAATCTCACCAGAATTCACCAGCTAATTCGCGTTGTGCTGTAGCCGTTTGTGTCAGCCAGTATTCCCACGAAAAGTTAAAGGATGTCTTGTGGACTGCAGCAACCTGAATTCGAATGGATGCAGTACATCGCGAATCAGCCTGTGTCTTCTGATGAGATATACCTGGGAATCTTTTCCCCATGCACTTTCATACTAAATGAAAGTCTTCCCGACGATCTTATAGCAGGAGGCTCTTAGGAACCCGCATTTTCTTCATATATAGAAAGAGACAGCCCTGCACTGATGCTGAATACAATGCCAGCGAATCGTCTGGGAATGTACAAAAACAACGGTTCTAAACTTAAAATTATTATGCATACTATAGCAGAGTTGCCAAGCAAAGTCAAATCAATTCAATAAGGCTAAAGGAGACTGTAACCAAATCTAAGGCCACATAATCTTGTGTAATAAGATGTATTCACCCTATTTCGTCTAAGGTGATGAAGGACTGGTAGGAGAATTTTCCCACACTGATATGAGTTGAGCTGACGCTTTCCATTGAATTTCACATAGCCTTGCTTTCCCAAAAGTTGTTCTCATACTTAGACGAAATAGGGTGAATACATCTCATTACACTGATTTACTGGTAGTCTCGAAACCCTACCCTTATACACATAATCTTGTTCGTCATATTTAGTACATAATAAGCGATGTCTATACGAATAATGGGAAGTATCCTAGTTGTACTAACAAGTTTTTATGTCCAAATGTATACCCGACCGAGGGTTAGCGATGTTATCATATACCCTTATCTTAGGCAGGATGGCTTGTCTGTAATGGATAAAGTGAGGTAGAGATCTAGTTTTGTGTGGAATTGACTAATGCTGGATTTATTTTTTGTTTTGAGTAGGCTTTCGTAACTACCAGTAAATTAGATATATGGGCTGTGTTCGCCCTATTTCATTCAAGGTGATAAAGGATTTGTAGTTGAATTTTTCCACAATGCTATGAGTAGACGTGAGGATTCTGATGAATTTCGCATAGCCCTGTGAATTTAAAGGAAGGCCAAGCATATCACATTCTAAGATTACCTTTTGGAAAAGCAAGGATATGTAAAATTCAATATAACCGTCATGCCTACTCACCTCATTATGGGAAAATTTAACTGTCATTCCTAAATCAACTTAAACTAAATAAGGTGAACACAATTCATATATGTGATTTTTTGGTAGTCTCGAAAAACTACTCAAAAGGAAATATAAAAATTGTCGTATATTGCAATAGCAAATATAAGTTTGCTTCACTGGCAATCCCACCAAAAAATGTGATTTGAGAATATGCCTGGTCTAACTCAAAATTCCCATTTGCCATGTGACCCAATAGCATTCGTGGTGATGTGGTGTAGTGGTTACGTGTCGAGATTATAGGCTGCACTGTCATGGTTCGAGTCCCGCTTGTTCTGTTTATAAGTCCTAGGCGAGGTCAAAACTGCACTCCACCCCGTATGAGAATGCCTTTAGGGAAACAAGAATATGTGAAATTTAATTTTGTCATAAATGGATAGCTTCCTGATGAGTATTAATTGCCTAGCTCCCTCAAAATGTCTGGTTCATATGCCTATTTTTTTCATGTAAGCGGGTTTCGGGACTAAGCAATTATTCTACTGTTATGCCTTAACTAGCTCGTTAGGAACTTTGCGCAATACTTCAACTATGTCGAAAATTGAGATCATCTCATATTGGTATCACCAGACTCCCAGTAAGGATATGAAAGTTCAATTGATTGAACTCTATGGTTAATGCGATGTGTTCAGCTGTTAGAAGGCATTTATGGTTTGTTTATACTTGTTAAAATATAAGGCCTTAGCCACCTCAGGCCTCAAATGCTGATTTATGGATATATAAGTGAGCTGTCCCGCAATAACCTAAGTAGGGCCCAATGTGTCATTGAATTTCACATAACTTTTCTTATCAGTCATTACTTAAACCACACAAAGTGACCTAGGGTGACCAACTTTTTATTTGAGAAATGCTTATACTCTTGAAGTCTCTTAGAAAGTAGCCATCAATCCCCAAAAACAAATTTATACTTTTAATAACTAGAAGTGAAATAGCCGCTTATATTTATATGTAAATTCGTGTACAAAAGAGGATATCTCACTAGAATTCTTGACTGCTCAAATGTTTATTCTGCAATGTTACAGGATCGAGCAGCCAGAAATGTGGTTGCTTTAAAAAAGACAAATTATTCATAATGTAAATCTCTTACTATGCGGTTTTCGTCAGCCTTACACTATCCTCAAAGTAAATGATGCTAGGTTGTTACAGACCGATTTTACTAACATCACATTTATTATCAACCATAAAGTGTAAGTAGGAATAATTTAGTAATCTCTACATGCTATAGAAAATACTGTTTATCTTATCCTTAAAGACCCGAGTTTCTGTAAACCATTAAACACATCTCATCTGACCGTTCATCAAAGGCCTCCACCCGCGCAATACGGCATGGGTACGTTCAGAGGTGTTCTTTTCAAATGAATCAAATTTGACCTCATGAATACACCGGGGCTATCTACTTGCCCCATGCCATGCACTTACGGCGTGGCTGCAATAATAAATTTTGCCTTTTCTCACAATTTCCGGGGTCATGAAGTGAAGTATAAAGATAGTGGCTGGACTTAAGAAAATTCTCATATGCATCTCGAAGTTAAATAGAGAGGGTTATAATTTGATAGATAAAAGTCGGAAATTCAAAGCTATTCCAAAAAGTGGAATCAGATCACCAAAGCTCAAGATAAATGCAAAAATAGCTAAAAATCATATCATGCTTGGTATTTCTTTTAAGCGAGAGTATACAACTTCTCTTCAGATTTTCGAATTAAAATGAAAATGAGTTAGGAAAGTAATTATTTGTGAAGGTGGAACTGTGACAAAAGAATTACCAGCTAGAATATCCTCTATAATTCTAGTCATATTGATATTTTACAGAAGCTTTTGCCCACAAGGGAGCCAACGTCTGATAATAAGAGTTGTAGCCTATCTGTTTGTAGCTCTTGTTCTTTTGTTGCCTAAATTCACAAAGGCCCCAGAAAATCTTCATCGGAAATGTGTAGTTTGTATGTAGAGTCTCAAGCAACTCGAATCCTGCTACTAATATCGTCTGCCAGTGCTATGACGCGAATTACCTACAGTACTTGATGTTTGAAGGGAGGCTATTGCGTAATGTAGCTCCAACCAAACTCCTTTTTACATCATATGCAAAGAAAAGTTGGATTTTGAGGAATCTCTTTTTCCTAATTGTTGAACCTACTTCAATTTTAAATGAAAGTGTTTGATGAAGAGAAGCGAAGGTCTATCCCAACAGAAGGCAATGGCGGATTCCTCTTGACCAGTTGTGGATTGGATTTACTAAAAAATTCTTGTTGACGCTGCTTCCGAGGCAATATTCCTTGATTGCTTCCTACAGTTACAAGGCAATCTGGCGAATGGCATGTGCCTAATACAGGAAAAATAAATTGCTCGATAAAAATTATCTAACTCTATTGGACAGAAATGCACTTAACGGATTGCGATAACTCTCCCGAAATTGGTCCTCTCGAGTAAGCTGGAAAATGAGGAGAGCTCTATCGCGTCAGGCTATCAATGATAAGCAGAACTCACGATTGGTTAGGATTAGGGGAATGTTGCAACTACCTCACTCCAAGAAATAGTAATAAAATATTTTAATAAGCCCCTTCAGCCTTGTTGAGATAAAAAACACCTTCCAGAATTTCAACACCAGTAGAGAATAATAATGATTTAAATATAGTTGTTCACTTGCAATATTGTGAAGTTAAATTATAGATGTGAGTATGATTTGGCGAAAATATGGATATTTGATTTGTTTGAGCTACTGTACTGTTTCTCATTTTCTTCTAAAACCGTGAGGGAACTATTGTAACTCTGGAAGCTGCTTTTTTCGATTCACCTCCTTTAGCTGTATCTTTCAGCCCCAAGTAAACTTAAGCCCAAAACATGTGGATGAGGAGTAAAATATTTGTCCATAACTCTCACTACTTGTCTCTTTGACGAGTTCGTATTTCGGTGTGGAGAATGGCAAAGCTCACTGATGATGCCGACTACGATGCCGGCGAAACGTTTGAGAATCTATCAAGTCCACGATCAGATGCTGGGAATCATGAAAACTACTTTTGCAGACGACTTCGGACTAGGTGCATTCTACATAGTCTCCCTGAAAACAAGACCAAGTTGCGACAACGAGGTCGACCCAGTTCTATAAATCGAAAGGAGACTGCGACCATACCAGAGGCCACAATATCTTGATCTTCATATCTTCAATTTAGCTAGTTAGTTTTTCAACACCAAGCTAAAAAAATTAAAGCCCTAACATTTCCAATATCCACGTGTTTAATGTAAAAACTGTCTGGTCTGACGCCCAACAAAGATAAATCTAGAATGTCTCTAAACATAATGCCTTTACAGACCAACTTGGTTTATCCAGAGTCTGCCTATTCCTCTGAAGTGCTAACAGAACCTAATGATACTGCAAGGATGGGAATGGTGTGAATATTTAATTTGGTATTGAAGTACGTGATAAAAAGATTCGTTGGTCAAACTCACCATAAGACGTCGGCTAAATCGCGTTGTACTGCGGCCGTTTGGCATCAATACGACGTTAAGGTTGATGTAAGCCCCGAGACCTACGAATCTCTTCATCACGTACTTCCATACGAAATGAAAATCTTTACATCAATCTTATATCAAGAGATTCTTCGAAACCCGCATTTTTTCGTATATATGAGGATGTGATGATTGATTAAATGGCTTTCCCAGTTTTTTAGTAGCAATCATCAATTGTATGTATTACTAGTAAATTATGAAATCCTGCTCTGATGATGTCTGTCACAGTACGGACAACAGCTTAGCACAGTTTCATCGACGTCGCAGGAAGTTAAGCCGATGACTTCTTCGCACAATTCAACGGTCTTCCCTACTTGTTGAGCTTACTTCCATTTCGAGTGAAAGTGTTTGGTGAAGAGATTCGAAGGTCGATTCCACGAAAAGACGACGGCGGATTCCTCTTGGCCAGCTGTCGATTGGAGCTTTCTCGAAATCCAACTTTTCTTCGCGCATGTATCAATGGTCCTTCATTGACGTGAATTTTTCATTCGAATGGAAAGTGTGCTAGAAAGGATATTTAAATTGTTTCAGCGCAAGCCCAATTACAATTGCCTTAGAATGGAGACTGTTAAATTCTACGAAATTCTTCGAACAATTCAACCAATTCTATGTCTTATCTTAAAAAGGGCTTCCGGTACCTACGATAGTAATCACTATGCCTTTATTTTCCCATATAGTTATTTTTAGATTCAACAACCGGTCTTTCTTTCGACTTATCACCAGCATTCGAGCAGTCTTTGCTTTTGTGAGGAGAAATGAGTCTACAAGAACTAGGCTTAAAAGCAAGTTTACTTTCTAGCCTTGTGGATAGCCCCATATATTTACTTTCGTAAGCCAGTTGTCAGCTATTTGACTTCGGCACAAAATAGTGCACAATAAATCTATAACATAACTCCATGGTTTACACAATATTTCGTCCATATGGTTGCGAACTCAAATTTACAGTTTGGTTCGGTCCGTTATAAGACAGGATATTAATAAAAACTTTACATTCTCTAAAAGGATAGTGATTAGAAGTGGAATTGTACAGCCCACCCCTAATGCAGCTATGCAGCTATCTGAAAGAGATTGAAAACGATGTATCCTTGGACAAAAACTCTCGTTCGGAAGCCTTAATAATCCTTTGGTGTGTCTTTATTGGTAGGTAGTGTAACTTGGTTAAATAGTCACTACTGGAAGCAGTCTGAGCCTAGTGGCTGCTTTGAGTCAATGTGTTCAATCCATGCGCAGTCAGAGGCCAAAAAAGTTTAAAAAAGTGACCTGAAAAACTATTCGAAAATTGTTGCTGATCACACTTTCGGGTCTCTTGGTTATTATGATTTATAGCATATGATGGTAGATAGTCAGTTTTTGTGCGGCAAAGTAGCCGGATCCAGAAATAGAGGATCAGCTGCCAAAATGAATTTAAGGTCAGTAGTCTAGGTAACAGATTTATGGAAAATCCGCATATGAAGGCATTAGTGAAGAAAATAGCTCACTAATCAGGCCCGAAGAAGACCTGAGGCTAATTCAGGCCGATCACCTGGAAAAATTTTGACGTATATAGCCATTCATTTGAGACCAGAAACAATTTAGTAAGATGTAATCTAGTCGAAATTTTTAGTCCGTCTACTCTTCTTAGTGGGGTAAAAAACCTATTTTAGTTGTAGATAGAATAAGTAACTGGGCTTCGATGAATCTCCTAATATAAGATTGTTAAGGTAAGTTTCATTTCGTTTAAAAGGGCTCCAGTCAGTCGTATTTATTACTGAAAACTATTTTTCGTATATAAGTCGAGTTTCGAGACAACTTTGGGGAAAGCAATGATCTGTGAAATTCAATGGAAACGTCAGCTTTACTCATATCATTGTGGGAAAATTCCAAAAGCAGTCCCTAATCACTTTGAATGAAATAGAGCGAATACATTCAATATTACTGAAAACTAGCCAACTCATCTATCCCGCCTCGGTAAATTATAACGACAAATAATTGTGTATGTCTTGAAACATAGGCTAGTTATCTGGCCCGAATTAAAGTCCCTCAACTCGACCATCTTCCTTGTAGTGCTTAAGGCCTGCTTTGTAGCAGACTTCATCTGCATCTTCTGTAGCATTCCATGCAATTGACCTCAACACCAGCGGCCGGCCTCGAAAACTATTGAATGTGACACACTCATTGTTGGCATTGAGATTTAGAACCTCGTTGAGCCTTGAGCTGGTATGACCTTCGCAGCTTGGCCAGCACAACAGAGAGACCTGCGTCCTCTGCAAACGTAGTCATGAGCATTTCCATCAACGGACCGTTGACTTGGTGCATTCTCGGACATTTCTACGGCATCATTACTGACTTATATGGCAGATGACGCAGGACTGAGTACGTTCCATAGGGTCACCCTGACGCCTTGACCAAATTGGTAAACGAGGTCATACCAACTCATTACAGCCCGATGAGTCTTCGATAAAGCCCAAGGCTATGCAATCTCGGTTGATTAAGCCTTTTTTTCTTGCCTGTCGATATTGTTGAAGAGCCAGATTACTCAGAAATAAGGGCGGACACACAGACTAGGTTTGTATTGTGCGCACACTGCTGGAGTGTGCTGAGGTTAAGGCATATCAAAAGACTGGCATAACGTATCTCGCCAGTATGTTTTTTTCTTCTACTCTCAGTGCATAGAGTCTCTAATGTCTGCTAGTGAAGAGCTCGGCTAGATGAATTTATTGAATGTTCGAGGATTTTTTGCATAAAGAGCAAGTGTCAATTGTGTCCATAAAAAAATCTGCTGTTTTATCCAATATTGTTTTCATTTGTACTTGAGTTTTTGGCGAATCCTCCCAGAGCCTCTTAGTGGAGCAAGAGACGTTGGTTGGTAGGGGCCGATAAAGCCTGCTCGATTGGAAAGTGGTTATGCCTCTTCTATATTTCTACTATACGTTTCTGGTGGACGGCTTGATGAGAAATGCATTAGCAGCACATGCTGTCGGGCTGATTAGGAGGAAATATAAGAGGCAATGGTACAGGTAATATGCTAATCGAAACTAGCTTTGTCAAGTGGAGTCAGAAAGTGGACTGGCAATTTGCCTGGGGTCGTCCCGAGGCTATACCCCGACATCTTCAGATATCCGAATATCCGGAGTGACCTGAAGCAGGTAAACAGATTTACAGACGACTGGGCTCAACTGGACAAGTTAAAATGGCTGGCATGACAATGGACGCAGAGAGACAGACAATTCGACCCTCAGGTCTGCAAGTTTCTTGGAGAAATTTGCGTTATGCGCTGACTGCATGAAGAGGAGGACGGCTATAATGCAACTAAGCCGTTTGTGGACAGAAAACTTATTTAACATTTGGGTGGGTGGCAGCTTAATTGGTGTACAGCCGAAGTGCATAGTAAATAGTATCAGATTTATGTGTTTGCCAGAGTCAAGTTAGGTATGAGGGTAATGAAGGCGAGGTCTTGCATGGACGAGCCCCTTTCCTCAGCTAAAACTGGGGGCAGGTCAGCAGTTTGAGCCTTTTTAATGTCATTCCATCAAGGTCATACCATCTAAGCGTTTGCATTGACCCAGGGGTCAACTTCCAAAATTAGAGGTGGTGCAGTTTAAGTATAGCTCACGAGCACAGCTTGTTCTAGAGAATTTGCAAACGGTCATTCATAGGCTATCGTGAAAAAAGTACTTTACTCCTTTTTATTTTTTTGGCAATTTCCAGTCTGACTTTTCACTTATAGTCTCCTCGGCCCTTCTAAGTCAGTGCCCGGAATGGTCTGGAACTCCTTGAGTTCGAACAAGGCCTCACCATGCCAATAAATTTCAACTAGCCCTGCCTCCCTAAAGGTATACTCATCAAGGCTGGATTGTAGTTTCACAAACACTTTGAAATGTCCGAAGCTGCAAAGATAACGTGAAAATTAAGAGACACTGAAACAATACTGCTCATC
>CAAALY010000253.1:0-11088 GCA_900617795.1 Protopolystoma xenopodis
CCTAGTTTTCCCAAAAATACAACTGTTTTGAAAACAAAACTACTTCCAGAGAAATAAGACTGCGACCATACAAAATTCATCATCATCTTGTTCTTAACGTCTCGGATTATGATTTAAATGTTGAAAATTTTAAAAATTTAAAGTATTTTAAGCGAAGACAAATAAATATTTGCATGTAGGAAGCCGATTTAATTTTTTAAATTAGCATTAAGATTAAAGAAAATGAATGACTTACTACGATAGATCTGCCGTCAGAAGTGATGACATTTACGAGGCCTGTGACACAGGATATTTAGGATAGTAAAAATCGGCGAAGTCAAGTGGTAAAAAGCATAATATAGAATAAACAACTTGAAATAGTATGAAGTAAACATTTAGGATGAGGGTTACCTAAATAGAGAAGCAGAACTTAAAAAGGCTGCAATGCAATCAGATAATAAATATGCATAATAACCTAAACTATAACTAGATAAAGTTTATATTGGTTGAAACGAAATCCAAGATTAATGAGTTAGATCAGAAAACGAAACGGCGAGTTAAAAACGGTATAAATATGATAGTTTTTATATGAGCTATAATAAAGATAGTCACATTTTGAAATCCAGCATTTTAGAGCTTAGCTCAACGTTATAGGACAAATTTATACAAATAAGTTATTTATTGAGTGATATTATTAGTAGCATAGAAAGTATAAACGCGACATATAGTGAAAAAATGTCAAACTAGAGTACGAAGGAATAAGTAAATATGCATTGGCATGAAAGATGCCAGAGTCCAAATAAACTTAACCGAAGAGTAAAGAAACTATATTACTAATTTATCAGGATGTATTCGAAACGAATTTTCACATTAAATAAAAGAATCAGAAGGATATAAGAACACAATCCGCAAAACCCTAATTATGTTATGAAAATATCTGAAACCAGGCATACTTCAATCGGAGCCTGATAAAATCTCTGTTAAGCATCTAATGGACATGGAAAAGTACTATGGCTTCTGAAGGAACAAGGAGATTGTAATAAATAAAAAATGGCGTAGCTTCAGCCCTTTTAAATAAACAAAGTAAAAAATAGCACATAATGAAAACGTATAAATAAATTATTTTCCAAAATAACAATAAGCTCCTTTTTCTTTTGATGTGGGATATTAAAATTTGAATCAAGCTAAACTCCGATTTTAAAGATTCTAAAATGAGTCTAATAAGTAAAGAAGTTGTTTAACATTGTTTTCGCAACTTTGTCATATTGCTAGGAAACCTAGAGGAACACATCCAGTCCGTGGTCCATAGAATGCATGCTAATTTCCAAATTCAGACCTTGGACGAAGAACATTGCCAGACGCTTTGCCTGCATCGTAAGTGAGCATTGCCACTTTTAGCACCACAATACAACTCATAAAAGGACAAGTAAAGCCGATCCTTTGACCAATTGGCTGCTAAACAATCATGGTATAGCCACTTCTGCCAAGGGTTAATCACAATTTTTACTTGCTTGTTTAAATGTGGTATGACATGCCCTTTTGAGCGGATTTCATTAACTCTCGACAGTCGATTCTGACTTTCTCATCCCCTACCCCCCAACATTCTTATGTTAGGAATGTTGTTCAGTCCCCACCAGCTCAATGTTCTGAATCATTTGAAAAAAATCATATGAATTCCTAAATATATTCAAGTATGTCATTTACTTTTTTGAGCTTCAAGCAAATGAATTTCGCAAGTTTGCGTGTTGCTCCATGCTTGTTATTGACTCTTAATTTTAGCGAATATCTTTACTTGTGTATATTCAGTAGTCCAAAGACAGCCAGTGGTCCTGTGGCATTTATAATTAAGCAATCAACTATCCATTAGTCGATTTCTCCGTTATGCACTTCATTTAGTATATCCTTAAGTATCCTGTTGAGCTTCATGATTTGATCTTTCCTTAGTATTTGATAAATTGTCCGGCCGCATAGTGTACTGTTTCCTGTACAGTATAACCATCGCTCCTCCAATTCGCATGAAGAACTATTTGATCATTCTTTAGTTATTTTTTTCATATACAAATCAATTTGAGCTTGTGTATGGGTTCTTGATGTTCCAGGATCTGGGGATTATTTCCACATCCATCTCGAACTTTATCTTTTCTAGATATGTGAACATCTTCCACCAGGATATCACTACGAACTTTTCTTTCGTTACCTAGGAAAAGCTATAGCCCCAAAACAAAACCATCAGAATATGCCCGGGTTGGCTTGGTCTTGCGTTGTCTTATTATCCCATAGCTAAGCAATTTATTGATATTCCGCTTATTTATTAGATCCCGGACACTGCGACTTTTGGTCCGTCATGATCTGGAGTTTTTGAAAATCATACGAAGTGAGAACCCTGCCTAGATCCCTCTTTAATCTAGACTCGATATATATTAACTTAAATAGCTTATGCCTCTCAGTCTCGTAACTTTCCTTTAATATCTAGATGGAGCCATAATAAAGTAATTCATTAACTATATCAGAATGATACTCCTTCATTACATTGCAAGATCGAGGAACGATACCATAATATTTGCAACAATTAAAAATAGCGGATTTACTTACAATTGACTTCATAGTCCGGTTGTATTACGTGGATTGATGGCAATCTTACTTTCAAAATTTAATCGAAATTATGAAGGCCAAGATGATGTGGCCTATTGTGGTCGCAGTCTACTATCGTATTATATATGCTTGACCGCGTTTTTACAGCTTGGTCATATTGATAGAAAGACCTAGAGGAACGCACCTAGTCTCGACTCCATAGTATGTATGATAATTTCCAGAGTCGGACCCTGAAGTTTTGCCGAGATCGTCAGTAAGTCTTGATATTCTTAGCACCACACTACAAATCGTCAAAAAGACAAGTGAAATCGAAACTTTGAACAATTGACTGTTAATGTGTTATAATGACCTTTTAAGCGGATTTCATGTGAACTTTACACACTCCACGATGAGCTTCTCATTCCCTTACCCCTTCTTCACATTTATATTGGAAATGTTGATCAGTCTGCCCTATTGTTAGGCGATCATCCTTCCAGAGGTATTATCAGAGTCTCCCACTTGCCCCGTAGGATTCGTCTGCTGTCTGCCTGGTTTACGTATTTTACTCGACCCCTGCCACCCCAGCTGTGCTACTCTAGGCTTTATTTCCCACATTCTGCCTCTGTTAGGCTAACTTGAGGCCTACAATCAGCAAGGTAGCTGTAGTCTCCGCCGCATCTATCCTGTAAATATCAAAAATACCAAGTATATGATATCTAATGCCTGAGTCTTTTGTGCGCCAACACACAAATGTTGTGATACTGCTAGATTAAGTTCGAAGTAGAAACACAACATTTGTAGGTTAGATCACAAATGACAAAAGCATAGGAAGTCATAAACTTGTTATTGTGGAGGGAAGCAGAATAGACGAGACTAGAGCTAGTTGGCATAGACGTGGTCCATGAAGCAAAGAATTTACCATGAAAATTACTCGGGAGTCTTAGTCTCATGTTAGTGTCCCAGAGACAGAGTGTGGGAAATAACGTATCGAGTAGAACAGATAGGGTGGCAGGAGTCGAGTGAAATACTTAAACCAGAGAGATAGCAGACGGATCCCACGGAGCATTAGGGAGACTCTCATAAGACCTATGAGAGGAAGACTGCGTATCAATAAGCCAGACTGATCAAAATTCCCAGCACAACAGTGAAGGGGGGAAGGCCAGCGTGGAGTGTTCCCATGATATCCGCTCAAAGAATCACACCATTGCGCATTTAAATAAGCAAGTAATGAATTGTGATAGTGAAGGCGAAAGGAGAGATACTACGATTATTTACCAAACAATTGGTCAAAGAATCGGCTTCACTTCTCTCTCTGACGAGTTGTAGTGTGTTGCTAATAATGGCAAGAGTTAATGACGATACCGACTACTATACCGGCAAAACGTCAGGGAATGTACTGCATCCATGGTTCGACTGTGGAAATTGTCATGCATGCTACGGACTCCGGACTAGATGCGATCCCATAGGTCTTCCTAGCATTATCACAAAGAATATGCAGCGTCAATTTAGGTTGTCATGCCAAATGAGAATCCAGACTTTAGGAGCTTGCGCAGAAAGGCTGGTGTATACGGGCTATCAAAGTCTTGAGGCAGAACCTATAACAACGCCTTGAGTAGCACGGATAAGGTGGTAGCGATTGAGTGAAATCACTTAAACATGATACTCTGATATGACCGGAAGATAGAGGATTGGGATTTATCCTCAGCCTTTTATCAACACTCTAGGAACAGTGAGAGGGATGAGGAAACAAGCGGGGAGTGTGAATAGATTTCAAATAGGTCTAGATAAACAAGTAAGAAAGTACGATATTGAAGGGGTGATACGGTAATATAGGACAGATGAATAGCACATGACAGAAGAAGAGACACAACTGTCTAGCAAATTTTGTCAAGGGATCGACATCATTTGTTTATTTGAAGAATTGTAGTGTGGTGCTAAGAATGGCTTGGTTCATTGATGATGCCGACAACCATACCGGCGAAATGTTTGAAAATGCATAAAATCTACAGACGACTCTGGAAAGTATCATGCATACTATGGACTCTGGAAAAGGTGCGTTCCTCCACGTCTTCCTACCAATATTACCAAGTTGCGAAAACAAGGTAAAACAACTTTTAAATAAGTAAAACTGGACGAAATAAGGATAAGTGAAAATAAAAACAGGTATAATCGAAATGACAACTGCAGACAACAAATGCTGCTCACTACGCTAAAAATGGAATGCTGACATTTTGATTTTAGGAGCAATTGTAGTTATAAATAGGAAGTAGATCTAATGCAGACAGCATTTAAAAATCAGGAATAATCAAAAAAGAATAAATCGAATAACCACTATCGAAAGATCTGACTTGTCTTACGTTGCCTTGGAGACAAAAGTATAATTTTTATAGATGCTAGAAAGTTTTCAAAGTTATATAAATAAATAGAAAAAATGTGGGCTTCTTTAATGAATAAAAAATAAAATATGAACACAAGTTTAAGTGATCTAGAATAAAAGGATACGACCAATATAAGCTTCTAATTCAGATGTCATCTAAAACAGAATAAAAATTTAAATACAACTAATTTGGTTAAATAACAAATTGAAAGACTGGCTTCCGTCGTCTCACTCCGCCATTAAACGTCACTTGCACACCGTCGTCGGTTACTGCTCTCTCACTCTTTTAAATAAACAGTTTCCTTTAGTTTCCGCATGTCTCACCTACATCCTGGAGCATCTCCCTGTAATAGCACCACTTTATCTCCTGGAGCATCTCCCTGTAATAGCACCACTTTATCAACTTAACAGCTATCTTCCTGGACGCCAAGCATATGCATCTTCAAGTGAATAATATGGACTCTGGACTAGGTGCGTTCCTCTAGGTCTAACTACCAATATGATCATGTTGCGAAAACAATGTCAAACAACTTCTATTCAACGAATTAAGGCTAAAATCATACAAAGGGCCACACCATCTTGTTATTCATACTTTTGAATACTATTATAATGTATTATATAATACTATGACCCTTGGTTAACGGACTTGAATATGTGGCATAGATAATAATCACACTAGGCGACTAGGTAAAACCAATCCCATATTAACTAAAGGCACAGTTGAGTAAATGCCAAACAAGAGCAAACAGTATGGAGCCAAGTTCATCATTTAATTGCAAAATTAGAGC
Organism: Protopolystoma xenopodis; assembly: GCA_900617795.1. NCBI lineage: Eukaryota > Metazoa > Platyhelminthes > Monogenea > Polystomatidea > Polystomatidae > Protopolystoma > Protopolystoma xenopodis. Next base: position 5,716 of record CAAALY010000253.1, read on the forward strand.
CTTAATCGAAACCATAGGGCCAAATTAAGAGACAATTTTCGTTAACCATTGTTACTAAATTAAAATATCTCACAATATAATCAAATATAAAATAAATCTGATATGCGAGAAGGAAAAACAAAATAAAAATAACTTAAAGCTAGCACACAAACACACATATCATGTAGAATAGATATTTTGTAGTTTAGGAAAAAGAGAACACTAATAAGATGATAATGATTAATTTCATGCTTTATTTGGAACAATAAAGCCAAAAATATGTACAAATAATGTTAAATGCTATGCCCTTGTGTTATCGAGAGCTCCAAACTAAAGGTGTATAAAGATGCAAAGGATTAGAAAATAAAACAGGCGGTTTAGCGCACAAGTAATTCATAAATATTAAAATGAGGAACAATAATGAAAAAAATTACATGTTGCCCAATGTTTAAAAATACTTATTTAAATGAAAAATAGGATGAACTTAGGAATTTGAATGAAAAAAATACTGGGCGAGTAAAATGTAGGATAAGATATAGAGGTCAGATACCTAACTCAAGTGATATAAAAGAAGTTTAAGCAGTGCTGGCAGGCTCAAGTGGCAATTCGAGCCAAATCTTATAAACTCCAAGGAATTTATTGAAAGCTTGCTCGGAATATGGTTGAATGTACGTTATGCTCCCATCGGAATCAATGAAACTAAATGATGAACCATCTGAAGCAAAAAAAGTTAAAAAAATTTATTGATTATAAAATTTTAAAAATTAAATAAAAAGGTATTAAAACGAATATGGATAACCATAAAAATAATAATGAAGAATATTATCAGAGTCGGTATAAAATACCATTTATGAGTAAAACGTTTAGAGCGAATTTCATTAAAGATCAAAGCGAATGATTTAAAGTATATAAAAGCATACGAACGCTTTAATATTACAAATTAAGCAATAACGGTTAGGTCTATCCTTTTTTAAGAAAAAAATGATACTACAATGAGGGCAAGGAGATGTTGAAAAGAAACAGCACAAACTTTTTAAGCTATTTTAACTATTTTGTTGGCCCGACCTTGTTAATGCAACTTGATCAGAGCGTTAAGGGGACCTTGTGGAACGTAACTTGTCCCATGTCATCTTACATAGCATTTGTGATTCCCAGCAGTGGAATATTGGACGGGTACATTCCCAAATGATTTACCGGCATCGTCAATGAGAGGCACCATCGTGAGCACAAAGTTACAACCTATAAGAGTGACAAGTGAAGGCAATTCGTTTGACCAATTTTCTGTTCAACAATTGTGGCATCATTTTCAGAGGAAGGAGGAACTCTCGTGAACTACGTCAATCTCAACGTCGTACAAAAACCAAACAGCTACAGTACAACGCTATTCAACCGTCCTCTTCTGGTGAGATCAACCTATTAATTTCTTCTTCATACATCTTCATACGAAATGAAAGTCGCAAAAATAACGCTCAGGAGATTGATCAAAACACAGTTATTCTTCATAGAATATGGTTTGTCGGAGGTACACAAAGAAGAACCATTGAGAATGATGATCAATAACAAACATGGAACGATACATAAATTGGCGAAATTTAGCTACTTCAAATGAAAGAACGTGAATGACAGATTATCTAATACAATGAAGAACTCACCCAAATTTTGCCAAAGAATCAAAGGCGCAAGGTTGGAACGAAAGGAACTTTTAGTAAGCTTTGATGTACAGTCAATGTACATTAACATCATAGGAGAAAAAGAACTACTGGAGAGCCTGGAAAAAGAAAAAGACATCCAGGAAACAGAATGAATGCCCTAACCCGATTTATCAACCTAACAATAAGAACGACCTATTTCACATTGAACGGCTGCATTCATGGGCAAATATTTGGTCTACCTATGGGTCCACCCCTCTCCCCTCTGTTGGCTAATGTATTCATGGACAAGTTAGAGGAGAATTTCAGAAAGTCACTCTAGCAACCAACAGTAATTATGCGATATTTGGATGACTACTTCGCTATTTGGTGACATAGAAGAGAAAAATTAGACGACTTTCTGATCTTCATAAACGAAATGGATGAAAAAGGCAAATTTGCCATGGACGTGGACATATACCGTTCTTGGATGTGGAGACCATTAGCTCCGAGAAAACTTTCAATAAATAACGATTCCGAAATAAATCGCATGCTGGAATAAATCTTAATTTCTATTCCAACCATACTTATAGAATGAAGATTGGAATAGTCCGGAGTATGATCATAAGAAGTTTGCGACTCACTGATTCTGAGTTCTGGGATTAGGAACTGGGAAAACTAACTCAGATCTTCTTTGGAAACGGATATCCAGAAGAAACAATGCAACGCAACATACGAATGGTGATAAACAGATGAAATAACAGAAATTATGAAAGGAAAGCAAGAGGAACAGAAGAAAAATTATGGACATGCCTACGCTCCTGCGAATTAGCTTGAATGCTACGGCCAATACTAAGGAAATGGAAGATTCGTACAATCCTGAAGGAAAAGACAATTCCCTTCACCAGCTTACCCACACAACATGAAGAAGCCATCAAAATAGACTACTCCGGAATTTACCGTATAAACTGCAAGGACTGTGGACAAAAACGCATCGGAGAGATGAAAAGGACAATCGTCACAAGGATCAAAGAACACCAGCGACTATGCAGAAAAATGGATACACATACAAGAACACCATCCAATTACCCTAAGCTTGATTATATGGAAATGTCAACTTGTCAAACGAGAGGAGTGTGCTTTTCAAGACACAAAGTGAAAAAAGGAAAGAAGTGCAATCGCACACCACTGTTTATGACTAAGGCCAGACGCAGTCCCCCAGAGAATAAGGGACAATGTGGTTGTGGATGATAAAGCTGATGAGTCAGGGGTTTGAAGTCTAGAGAGAAAAATATTCCCAGGAGCTGCCAAGTGCATAGGCGTAGACATTAGTATCATCTGCTCTAACTCCTCGAATATGGCGTATTCGAAGACGGGAATGGAAGGCGTTTAGGCAGCCAGATTTAAGACAGCCAAACAGTGATTTTGAACGAAGATATGAAGACCAAGATTGTGTTACCCCGGTATGGTCGCAGTCTCCTTTCGATTTATACAAGTGGGTTGACCTCGTTGTCGTAACTTGCTCTTGTTGTCAGGATATTAGTTATTATAATTCCCAGCATCAGACAGTGGGCTTGGTACACACTCAAACGCTTCGCCAGTAACGTAGTTGGCATCATTAGTGAGTGCTGCCATTATACGAACCAAGCTTCGAACTTGTCAATCCTTCCACCAACATTCTGCCGAAAACGTTTCAGACAATTAAACAGTGATTTTGATGTTTAGCAGCGGTCAATTAGCAAGCGGGTAGAAAAAAAAATGTAGGGGCCGTTTGTAGGCCAGGAGTCCTGCTAACGGCATCTGGTACCGGTGGTGGAGATGATTACGCTCCATTAAACCCACTTGTATCGACACTCTTTTATGCGATATTAGATGAAACGGGAGCACATAATTGGGTCAATAAGTAGATGAGCCATATTAAGTGGGATAGAGAGAAAGAGATGCGGTACTAGAAGGTAGAAGAAAAAATAGGACCGAGGAGTGTACGACAAAGGTTTAACAGAAAATTGGTCAAAGCGATTGCCTTCACTTGTCATTTTGTTAAGTTGGGAATGTACCCAGACAATGGTTTAATGCTGGAAATCTCGAATACTGTAGCAGAAGACAAGAGACTAGCTACCTTTCACAAGGTCTCCCCGATGCACCTACCAAGTTGCGAAAACAACGTCGAACCAACACTAAAAAGGTAAAGAAGACTGTGACCAAAGAGAGGGCCACGCCATCTTGATCTTCATATCTATTTTAACTATTGTTTAAAATAAAAAAAAGAACTGACGGTCGATAAGCTAAGGTCCAAGGATTGCCAGTATTACATATCAAAATTTAAATATACGTACAAATTCTGTTACAGATGTAAAAGAACTAAAATAACTTGATTTTTACTAGTAATAACATAAGCGTAAAATAAAAGAAAACATGTAGATGCTTAAAAAATGAATAACCCCGATATCATGTGAATCATGGATGGATGGTAAGGAGGACTTGACTTAACTTCGATGTACGATAAGATAATGTAATTTACCAGCTGTACAATATGTGAAAGTAGTAGTAAGATAGATACAGTTTGTGAATAGATGTTGGGTTTCGAGGAATCTCTTTTTTCATAATTGCTTAGCTTACTTCTATTTAGAGTGTTTGGTTAAGAGATTCAAAAGTCGATTCCATCAAAGGACGAAAGCGGATGCCTCTTGACCAGTTGCCGATTGGCTTTATTATAAGTTTCATGCTTACGCTGCTTCCATAGCAATCTCCTTCGATTCCGGTGAAAATGTGCTAAGGTTACGTCTGTCATATGAGGAACATCATCAGAGCAAGGAATTATTCATTCAAGCAAACGAGTCAAGAAAACTTACCAGAACATAATTAAATAATTTATGCCAGACCTCTTTAATGATGTATAAAATGATTTGGTTGGTTCCAGTCATATATCAACCTCAAAGCATGTGATTGTGTCTGTCTCTGAATGTATCCATATACCGGTATGTGTTCATCTATGAACAAAACCAGCGGTGATGGCTCAAGATAATTAGGACAGTAAAAGATAACGTCTGTTTCGCTGATTATGGGATGTCTGCGGTTAAACGCAAAATTAGAGAAGCCATCAAAATAAACAGAATATGAAATACATTGAATGTAAGGAATACAAACAAGGAGATAAATTAAAATTACTTGTGCTTAATTAATATATTCAAGAAAAGATAGGGTGTTGAGCCGTCTGCAAAAAGGAGGCGCCTTATTAGTCTTTTCTTATCTTGATTCTGATTAGTCATTTCTCTGTACTTTTAACTCACTATTTCTCTCTTTCATGAAGACCAAAAACAAAAACATATCCAGACATGTATCCGACATTGCGCAATCGGAGTGATGGTTATGGTATTTTGCAGCTAAACGTAAAATTAGAGAAGCCATAGAAATAAACCGAATAGGAAATATATTGAATGTAAGGAATACTAGTAAGAAGATAAGTAAAAATTATTTGTGCTTAATTAATAGACTGAAGGATAGAGTGAGTTAAGCCGCCTGCAAAAAGGAGGCGACGCAACTGATCTTTTCTTGTCTTTGTTCTAATCATATTCACTCTTTTTCCCTCACATTTAGACCAAAAAAAAGAATGCTCATGAATAAAACCAGAGTATTGTCCTACCTTGTGCAATCGGAGTGATGGTTATAACATGTATGTAGAAAGGGAGAGATAGCGGTCATCAAACCCTGATGGCCAAAAACAGACGTTCCCTTTTGCTGTCCTAATTACTTTGAGCCATCTCTG
>CAAALY010000254.1:0-11078 GCA_900617795.1 Protopolystoma xenopodis
GTATGTGCTTTATCATGCCTATTATTAGAGTTGACTTTTTGAAAAAGAGCAAATAAGAAACTTAATTTAGCCATTTCCTTAGCTGATTTATCGGAAAATTACCAAAATTTAACTTTGTTATATATGCATTTAGGGGCTAATTTGAGTTAAAATACTTACGCAAATATTAGATATATTCTAAAAAAGGAAGTTACTTCGAAGTGTTCTTATTAAAGTATTATCATGAAAATCAGGTTGACCTTTTTATATATAATTATTTGGATTTAAGTATCCTCAAAGTAATTGTTCACTTTTCAACTTGCTTTTGAATTAACGTCTTTTAGTAAAAGGCATTGAAGTATTATGTTGTAATGCCCAAGGCAAAAATGCTTTTCTATTTTCTATCTCACTTTTTCTTAATTGGCTCTCCAAATGCAAACTAGCAACTTTTAAAGCTGGATTGCTTCCTTCGCCAACTTTTGTATTCACATTGTTATAGTAGATGAATTACGTACATATTACGCTTTGAAGGATTGAATAGAGAATGCAATATTCACATAACATGGTCAAGAGCAGTGATAGCATTTTCATTTAAGCCTCATACTGCCTTGAATCAAATCTAATGGCTCATAATTAAGAACGACCTTTATATTTTTAGGCCACAGAATCAACCGCAAATGGGAAGTTTATGAGGCAGAAGCTCGAACTTCCAGTACTTGTTGATTATAATAGTTATTTAATTATGGTATAGATTCTATTCCAGATGCCATTTTCAATTTTTATAAGAATTCTCAGGCTTATTTGAATGATTAATTGGCATATAAAGGATTACTTTCATATGTTCTGGACCATAGTTTTGTGGTGATACTTCTCGATATAGGATTCCGAGATCTCAATTAATTGGGTATTCGAGTAAAGGAGGAGGATTTATCTTTACATAAAAATTACTTTCAGGCAACTAAAAAGAGCTTTTGCTAAATGGAGATATGAGATATGAAGACCAAGATGTTGTGCCATCTATTTTGGTCGTAGTCATTTAATCTGTATTCGCAACTTGGCCATATTAACAGGAAGACACCTTGTCCGGAGTCCATAGTATGCATGATTATTTCCAGAGTCTGACAGTGGACTTGCTACATTTCAAGGCGTTTCGCCGGCATCCTAGTCGGCATGGTCAGTGAGTCTTGCCATTCTCAGCACTAAACTAAAACTCGTCAAAGAGACAAGTGAAGTCCATCATTGACCAACTTTCTGTCGAGGCGGTTGTGCTCTCATTTCTCGTTATGTCCTGGTCCCTCCATACACTTCTTAACCTCTAGTCTCGCCCTCGTCCTATCGCAACTTCTGACGTGTTTATGATCCACAAGAGCTGTGCCCTTTGGGCGAATTTACCGCGGCGTCATCACATCTTCTGTTTGCCTTGCTCCCCTCTTTTTCCAGTGGCTAATCCGACTCGAGCCTCATGTCTGCATCTGCCTTATTGGCCCGTAAATCCGTTTCTAATCTTTCTGCGTGACCGATTTCACTCGACGCGCTGTTTCTTAACAGCCCTACCCTCAAACCGCCTATTCTCGGATTCCAACACTTGCACACGCATCATCTTATTCATAAACCCGCGTACCCTGAACAAACTGTGCACTTCCATCTCTGGTCAACTGCTATCTCTCAAGTGAATTTCTAGTCAGTTTCGTCATAATGCCCAATTTATGTGACCCAATCCCTCGCTTTAGTCACGTGAAACGTCGGGCCCCCAAAATTGTAGTTATTTCTTCTGGCTGACTACACGCACTGACAACGTCTGCGCTTGATATCCGAAACTTTCACACCCTCTTGTTCCATGCGATCGCTTTTATTCTGGCTAACGATAGATCCTTAATCCAGAAATAACCTTGTGGTTCGTCTCGTCAAGTCCTTGTTTTCACTGGGTTTGATTAGGCAATACGCAGAGTTATCACTAATCCTGCCTTGTTCCAATCTTCTATTCATCAAATATTATCCCCAAAGATGACAATGGCCACCATATAAGGCCCTTCTTTTGTTGCTTTTCAATTGATCTCATATCCACTCTGTGCTATGTGCTTCTCTATATCTGATCTTTCAGTGTCCATTTTTTCTACAGAGCCTTTAATTTTCCTGATTCGCATACTCATTTTTCACCCAGTTTCGCAAATTTATTTCTGTTTGCAGGCGCTGTATGCTATGCAGTAAACCACCGAGGTATCAAATTTGTCTCCCCTCTCATATTGCGTGGGTAGACTTGTGAAGTTTGTTGTTTTTTCCTTCGTGGTCACCTGAATATTCCATTTTCTCAATATTGGCCGTAGTAGTTGGGATAGTTATCAGGAAGGGAGGCAATTCTACTTTTGTGAGTCTTTCTCCATCTTTACCTTTCTTTCAAAATCCCCATCCTGCCATCAGCTCATCACGTCCATTATATCTCTTTGCACTTCTTCTCACAGGTAGCCGTTGCCGAGGCGTAACCAAGTTAATTTTTCTAATTCTTCATCCCACAATTCCACGTCCATCAGTCGTAGACCCATGACGAGCATGTTCCTCATTATTCTCATCTTCATTCTGTAGGCACGATTAAACTCGAAATTGAGTACCATTGCACCATATGACCTCTTTCAAAACAATTAACTCTTTAGTGTCCCAGTAGATTGAATGACCTCCACATCTAGGAAATCCATACGACCCTCTTCCTCTGCATCCATTGTGAATTTGATTATTAACTTGAGGAAATCCTCTAATGTTCCCTTCCATGTGACCATATTGAAAGTTTGTTCTATATGGTTTCAGTTAGATAAGTTGATAATTATGTAGATTATACTCCTTAAAAATGGCTTTTGTTGTTTTGGTCTTGGCAAAAGGTGTCCCAACATTACAAAATCACAGTTTCTTTAGTGCCCTATCCATTACGATGTTTAATTTTGACGTCATTCTTCGGTAGGCTTCTATGCATGCACTAGACAGAGATGAGTTGTTAGGTTAACTAAATTAGCATGCTAAAAAGTCAGCTCCATTCACAATTCAGCATACTTGCGCGTCTAACAGAAAAATAAAATCACACTCACGACCACAAATACTAAACGGGGTATATACACAAGCTCAGTGTCAGGCATAATTGCGTGCTAGCATTCTCGTATGTGTGCATCTGCTCAAGACAAGTCAGACGCATAAATATCAATTATGATAATGTCATGTCTGACAAGAATTAAATTAATCACCTCCGTATAATTCAAGGTTATATCCAAAAATTTGTCAAATGTGAAAAGATTTTCACCTGTCTAAGTAACAAATTGTCGATAAGGGCTCAAATCGTCATCCAACACTGGCATAGAAAAAATAAAAACATAAAGTAGCTATTCTTATCTGAGCTCACCTTCATTGCAATAAGCTCTAATTCGTAAATCGTCAATTTCATCCGATCCCATCTGAGTGAAGACTCAAACCCATCATTTTTCTCTCTTCTTTTTATTACCTTTCATTCCCTTCTCTTATCTCTTCTCCTCTCTTGATTTTATCCCCATTCATTTGTTAATTATGGGAGTTACGCCTGGATACAATTAGTAGTGTACCTAATAACTTTAAAGATAATGATAATTTAGTATTTTATTAAGGACACTATTATAAGAAACTCGTCAATTTGATTATAATTCACACAGGTATGGGCTTTTATCTAGCATGAGTTAAAGGGGGAAGGGAGAGAAGGCCCTTTTCTATTGTCCACAAAATGCCACAAGTGACGATCTAAAAATAATATATTGGCCAGATCACGACCAGAATCTCGAGTCGAATGGTTACAAGGTCGTTAGTTATTTAGACTTTAATAAAAAATGTAGGCAAATGCCTCCCATTTGGAATTACATATATTGATTTATTCACAAGTCTCAGAATTTCATACCTCGATATTCTTCCCACATCAGCAACTGATAACAACCACTCATAATTCAATTATTATTATCATCTTTTTACGTGTTGTAAGCGTGTACCTAATGAGCCATTTTACTAGCCCACCAGATTGATGTACTGTGTCATATACTTTAATAGAACAAAGTTGGACATATTTCCATCGCAAAGACCCAATTAATCTGTTCGTGTAGATAAAAATTATGAGTCAAAGCAGCAATCAATTGAATAAATCGTTCTGTCCTCTGGATACTTTGGCAGTCAGCAGTACTAGTTAACCTTCGCCCAAGCAATCTGCATACAATCATTCACCGGTTATTACCTTCTGTCCTAACATCCTCTTCAAATGTTTATTTTTAGTTTTGGGTATGATCAAGGATGCAGAGCTGTCACATATGTAAGGTCAACCCCATAAGTATCCTGGTTCCTACGCGACAAACTACTGAGTTCATGACCCTCAGTAAACACGAATAGGATGTGATAATCGCAACCTCACTCGCTCATAACTAGTTAATCGCTTGTTTGCCCACCAATTCAATGATATATCCAATCGTCCAATTATTATTCCATCGATGCATTTACTGCTAAACTATCGCCACTGCATCAAATCCTATGGAAAATTTCGGGCATGACCTCTTATCAAGTCGCCTTTAAATCTGGCCTGTATGCATTTTTGTTATGACAGCAGGGACTGTCAACGATATCATCTCTAAATGCATCCTGTTTTCCACCTGCCAATAAAATATTTAGCCGCTATGGTGGAGGTAACTTGACATCGTACGACAACTAAATCGAGCATAATTTGCTCGAAGAGTATGAAGCCTACGAAAACAGTGGTATCGGCCTTTAGGCGAAAGTTCACTGACAAGCAAAGATTATTTAAATAATTTTACTCAACCTGCAGATAAATATACACATTACCATTTACAAATTGTTCCACGAGAAAAAAGTCCTAATGTTTTTGTCCCTATGCAAATAAACACACACAATTGCATGGGGTACTTCCACAATTAAGCGGCTAAATAAGCGCCTGCCCAGGGCTTTGTATAAGCAAATCTATAAAAAAATAAGCCTTTAGAATTCATTGTTTGCTGAAATAATCCGGGAACTAGTACTAAGAAGCCTATGATGGTCTACTTGTACAAGCGCCCTATAGGACACTATGACAATATGTGTGACCAGTAGTAGTATGACTGAATACATTTTTATCGTTAGCATTATACTTGAGCTAAAAGGAAGGAATTTCTTTATATCAACCATGAAATAGATGTTCAACAATGGGCTACAGCTGCAGCTCCGGTGGAGTGTCAAGTAGGCTTAATTAGAAGACCCGGGCCTCGTGATAGAAATAAACCTGTCAGCAACAGTCTTCGAAATCATCAGGCGCCATCTAATAATCTTTCCTAGCATCTATGTCCTAAATATATTCTCTACTAATTACTGATTTATTAGTACACGAGTAAGATAGTTGGAGCCCTCTGGCTTTCTTTTCAATACATACTTCTGCAATGCTTGATGATGGACAATTAAATAATCTTTACTCAAGCAAGTTTGGAGTTACATTTCAGACTAAATTTAGTATATCCGCTCCAATGCTTACTCGGTTGGGTAAGGATTACTTTCACAATAGTTGTTATAACAGCCTGATAGATAAGCAAAATATATAGTTTTGCCTAAGTAGCAAGATGTGGCAGGGAAGATGTGGCAGGCAAGATGTGTGCAGGCAAATCGAGGCATCTAAAGCATGGCTTTCATAAAAAGATACAATATAACACTACAATTATCATTTTTGTCCCAACAAATTGTAGACTCAGTTGAAAAATAGTTTTTATGTATAAAAGCTGTTTTTAAACCTGTTTTAACTTTGAAATTAAGTATAAACATGCCATCAGTGAGCTAAATTCAAATCTGAAAAATTCTGCATCCTTGGCAATTTGGAGAAGAGCTTTACTTTCTCATGCTAGATCCAACTTTGATTTTAGAGCAAGAATAGGTTATGTGCTAAGGAAGCGAGCAGCAAGCTCGGAGTGGTGTTCTGGTTAACCCATGATGAGCATCATTTCACTGAGTGCAAAGAATAAGTTCGTTTAGTGGATCAGATCTGTCAGAAGTTGATCAACAAATCGACGTTGCTATGCTTTCTATGTTGATTACCTTTTTTGTAGAGCAAGTTCTTTGTTTTGCCTGTCTTTTTCACTCGTTTTAGAACTATTTATCCTGTTCACGAGAGGCTTGTAACCGATTAAGCCCAACAAAAGGCTCAAATTTGACATTTACCCAGTACAGCTATCTGCCGCAGCTAGTAAAACTGATTCAGTTAGCTTCTTGCAGATAAATCTTATCAATAGATTATCATCCTTCATTTCCATAAAAAAATGACAAAGAATGGAGTTGTGAATACTGAGTCCATTCTTGTCCTATGGCTGAAACAGCAAAACATAATTTCTAGAAGAGAACTTGGGGTACTTGAGTCTCGAAAATGACTTTTAACTTGCTTATCCTTTAATATTAATTGCGATACTATGCATATTGTTTACGATTTTATAATTAAGAATAATGCTGGACTTATTATTAGCATATGCTTTAAAAGCATAAATTCTGAGTTGGTGTGAACTATTTTTATCATATCTATTTTATTTAAAATGGAATTAGATGTACTGTCCTTGCACCACATATAACAAAATCCAGTCTTTCCTCCTACCTTCGTATCCACATTATTTCTCTGTAGGCTGGAAGTAGGTTTATTGTAACAAATATTTACATTCATTTCCATTCCAAAGCCATCATAAATGTGGCTTAATCTAAGCCGTTAATTGCACTCGGACTTCCGCTTCATAAAATATTTTTTCCGTGAATATTGCAACTCAGACTTCCATAAATTGGGAGTACAAAGTCTTATAGTGATATAAATAGTGTGGAGCACTGCCGGAGGCCAAACAGCTTTGGGAAAGCGATATGATGAAGTGAAATTTAGATCCGCCTTCTTATTCAAATAAGCATCGTTAAATCAGTTTCCAGACCTTGAGAATCCATTGAAGCAAGTGGGAAGGTGAGATTAGTAAATCTGTGCATTTATAATGAGTTTTGCTTTTGTAGTAAATAAATAATATTCATCCATGGGTCACAATTATTCAACTATAATAGACAGTATAAAATAAAATGTAGGCTTGCTGAAAGGTTGATATTGACTAAAATAATATTTAATAACGTTAGATATATTATTGAGGGCACACATTTTGGCATATTCTAAAATTTAAAGGTGACACCTTAGCTCGAGGTACAGTATAATTATCCACCCATATGACCAATACGCAATAGTAAATTGCACAAAAATAAGAAAACTATAAAATAATAAGGCCATAGCAGCTAGCCATTTAATTGCTAGCCCTAATATAAGCCTAAAATTTAGGCGTTCAATCTCATTATGTCATTAAGTAAAGATATGGAAAGCTTCTACATTTTCTAAAAGTGCTCGTTAGACTAATTCTATTCTACAGCATCTCAATTGAAAATCACTAACATGAAAATATATTTTGCAGATAACTAAATCGAAAAATTGCTTACAGATAAGTGAAAATTTGAGCTAACTAGTCAATTTGCTCAAGTTCATTCAGGTTCTAGTTCACTCATGATACAGGTATAATGCTTCAGGGGAAGCAGTAAAGTTTATAATTCACCTTGAGACTATTAACTTTATGGGAAGATCTGACAACAGTTTAAAGCTAGCCAACTTTAAAGCAGATTGCCGTCAATACCACATTAGTGATAACTTTTTGACTTAACCCACCATGAGCAGTAAGGATAATTTATCGTGTATGCTTAGGCCAGTGAAGATAATTACTAAGTAGCGGCAAGTTTGAATGCTTTGAATGCTGAAAGATAAAAGTGAACCAGCTAATCTCAGTTTTAGCCCCCAAACTATATTTGATTCATCTTTATAATTTAATCGAATTCATCTCCACTTCCTCATTTTATGTGTTGCAATAAAATCCCCTCCTTTATTTGATTTTCCGGGAATAGTTTAATAAATTTTGTCCATTATATAGTATTTGCATAATTAAACTATGGTAATATACAAACCAAAATCACATAATAATCTTTGGAATATCAAAAACTTGTCAGAAGCAAGAATCAAGCATCTAAATTTTAAGCGCACAAGGGTGATTTATATGAATATTTAAGTTGCTACAAAAAATTTTCAATATCATATTTATGGTACTCTAGCCCTTATTTACGTAGGCATACGTTTCGTTATCACCGAGGCATCGCCAAGTTATTACAGACTTACAGGTCCAGACTTTCAATGTTCTAATGAAATCACTCTACATACACCATCAAACTATCCGTACGTCACTAGGCTTGAGGTCTTTAATGACTCCAACTTAAAGTTTGTGTTATTATCTCAGCGCTTAATATTTGGCTGATTATTTTATTCATTGATCGTATTAGGCGAGGTTGCTTCTATCAGCAAGACAGTCACCACATAAGGAACTTTCTTCCAAAAGGAGATCCTCATCAGTTATGCTATCAATCGCATGCAAAGTCAATTCCTTTTTAACACGGCTAAGTATACGCATAAACTCTGCAGAAGAATTGAAAGGATATCTTTATCTTGAAGAAAAAAAGGTAAATCTTCACTAATTTAAGCAGCGTTTTGGGGACAACTTGGCGCGCATCAGTTTGGTAATTGATATCAGTAAGATAGGGTTACTTCCTAATTTGTACAAATTCTGCCTCTCATCCACAGTATGATTTAATCCTTTCTAGACGGACGGGTTTATATACAATATTCCCATCTGCTATCAACGAATAGACAAAACATTTCTGGCGGGTTTTAAGCTTATTTCTTATTCACTTTCCAAGTGTAGTCAGTTCTGATTGGCTAAATATAGTCACTTAATTCACATGTCTAAGCTAGTTTATCCCTTTTCGGGTTTTGACCCCATGCGAATTAACGATTACCTCAAGAAACCGCAACGGCAACACAATAACTGATAAAACCTGGATAACGCGGCTCCAAAAAGCTTTGAAGGCAGTTTCAATGGCCACTTTTAAGGAGATTTCTATGGATCTTCTGTGAGAGTACATTTTCGATCAACATAGCAACGTGGTGGTAATATTAAACTTGTGGACCATCACCTTTATTCTCAGTAATTGGCTCCTATGGAATATACTTTTTTTAAGGGTCAATCAAGAGTTGCTATATATGCTAATTTCTAAATCATTTCTGAAAAGTGACGGCTCGTTCTTCAAAAGAGATGATGATACAGACCACATACTTACACTAAATTTAGCTACAAATCTAGGGATTTAGAGGCCACCTAGATACTTTAAGCGAAATTCCACACCCATGCAAGCAAGAGATGAATGTCAAAGATCGGCTTATTGATGTTACGTCAAGAGGCAAGTGAATATGTACTCAGATATGTCATATTAAAGTAGCTACTTTCCTCTTACAGCTTAAATTTGAGACTTTGGAAATATTGTGCTAATGCAAGAAATATAAAGGTGGCCACATGGAAAGTGTAAATTGACTAGTCAAGTGCACAGACATGAAGCGCTCCGGTAATCAGAGTAAATACCATTGAAAGATGAGACTCCGTCGTTATACTCTTAACTAGAGGCCTTAATTGAGAAATCACATGTATTCACATAAGCTCAATTGCCTTCGAAAGAGGCCAGCTAGTTTCACGCCTTACAATGTTAAATGAAGGCTAAATGTAAAAGAGTATAAACAATCAAGAGGGTTCTCCTCTTGCGTAAAGCACGCACAGAGTACCTACATTCACAATTTTTGTGCCCAGTAGTATGACATATTCATTTAGGGTTCATACAAGAAGTGTATCTGGATTTTAGGGTACGATTAACAGTGTTTTTGGAGGCCAAAGATAATTATCATAATCACATCTCTTAGCTTTTAATGTTAGCATCTAAGCTCACCTAGCCTCCTCTGCAGCGAGATAATTCTGGATCTAATGCCGGATTATATGGCTTTTTGACTGTATCTACTCAGTCCTGTGCAGGCCAGGAGACGCAGGGTTAATAAAATGGAAGTTAAGTTTATTGGGCTTCCTCATTACAGAGGCTCTAAGTCCTCTGCAGAATACAATTAAAAATAATATACCTCATATAGACCGAAAATGTACGTAGATGCTATCATTCAAAATAGTGCCTAAATAAGTAAAGGCGACTGAAAATCGGTAAATTTCCAAATGAAAACTGGCTTCATTTATATTTGGCACTAAATTTCGTCTATACTAGGCTTAAAACTATTATTAACTCTTGAATAAGCATCCCACTCATCCTGATTTGCATAAGGTGATTCAAAACTAATAGTTAGATTTTCCCTTAATGATATGCTTATACCTTGTGTTTCCAATGAATTTCACATAGCCTTTATTTCCAAAAGATATCCTTGTCCTGATTTCAATTGCAGTCTATCTCTGGTTAGAATACCTTCTTGCAGATTAGGCTAAGTGAAGTTCAATGGTATGGGAGTCCTACTCATTTCCTTGTGGAAATATTAATCTATCAGTCCTTTATCATCTTATGTCACCTTGGGTGACTGGAATCCTAGCACCAACTTCCTAAATTGATGAGAAAACTATAGGAATCCATGTAAAAACTTATCTGTCTAAACCATACATAATTAATTTTTGCCTCAAAATGATACTTTAATCCGACTTAAAAGGCTAGAAAAGGCGACAAACTCGGGGTTATAATCCCAGCCGTTATGTTGAAGTATTGTCCTTATTATATAATTTACCTATTTTTAATCAGAAGAATGCTGAAGCCATTTAGGATACTTCAAATTATTATAATGAGATAATTAAAGTAAGATTAATGTTGATATTTCGATTTGAGAGAACTAAAATTGGCTCCACATCATACTGCCGTGTAGTTTAAAATTATTGAGGGAAACCTTCATGCCTGCTAATAATCGCACGCAGCATCAGATCTATCAAAGATTAATATGAGCAAGTAAAAGACAAATTAGGTTGTGTATGAATTACAAGATCCTCAGCAAATATCGTAAAAAGATACATCATTCAGTTACTGCTATTCATGCCCTGCACAGTGTTGCCTTACGAGTCCTCTTACCATATCAAAAATGGATAGAAAACACTCCTAAATTACCCAATGGAGAAATGTTTTTTATCCGACCAAGCCAACTCTTTGTCTAATTGCAA